>CBVK0103184021.1:0-16406 GCA_900067695.1 Picea abies | reverse complement strand
CATGCCCACATGTCACAAAAGTAGGATAGTGATTGGAATTTTGCTTTCTTAGATCAAAAAACTAGGAGAGTTTAAAGGTTTGTAACGGGCCCACACATGCCCACATGTTCAATCTAGGATAGTTTCATTCTTTTTCTAGATTAACTCACACATAGGGAGTTGAAGGATAGTAACGGACCATATGTGCACATGCTAGTTTCCTAGGGATTTTAAAATTCCGCAAGGTTGTACCAATGACATCTAGCTAATTAGGTAATCACACTCTTGTAAGGACCAAGCGAAGTCCACATGCAGAAAGGTGACATCTAAATAACTAAAACTTGGTACACTTTCACTCACACACAAAAGTCACTTTTTCACTAACATAGCCTCTTCTTGAAACGTGGAGGTCTAAGTAGGTTTCCTCCAAAGGGATTCTGAAAACACCCCATCTTTTCTTGACAGGACTATCCACTCCCACTTTTAATCAAACGAGGTTGGTTTTCACCCCCAGCCTCGCAAAACAACTTCATCTAAAAACTTTCTAAAAACTCACTAAGTTTTCCTCCACAAGAGGTACCAAAAGAAGTTTTTAGTCTAGGTAGGATTTTGGGGATAGGCATCCAAATAACTCCCCGTTATCTGGTTCTTACTAGTTTCTCTTCTGGTGACTTCAGACCCCACTGTTGAGTACTATTGGAAGGTCCAGTGCTATTTGAGAGGAAGGACGTTACGTCTTTTAGGACATGAGAATTTTCTTTCTTTTTTGATTCCCCCACACAGACAAAACCCTCTTACCCACATATATGCTTCTTTCTCATTTATGTAGGATGCACATATGATTACAGTTTGACTTTGATATATATATTGTGTAAAACAGTCACAGCAAAGACTCTTGTTTCTATTTTTCTCTCACCACTTTTTGCACATATTCACACAACTAGTCTGACATCATAGGGGAACCACAGAACCCCCGTCGTTCACGATGCTTGCTCAATCTTCCTCCTATCTTAGGGGGAGTATCCAGTCATACCCGCTCATCGGTACCTCCTTCACACACTCCTGTGAGTGCTACCATCTTAGGATCAGCTTTTCTTGGTTCTACCTTACTTGGGTCCACTTCCCAAGGTCATCCATTCACTCGCTCTCCTTTGCACGGAAGCGGGGGACCCACTTCCTCTCAAGGAGGGAGCACCAACCCACCTAGTTCCCATCAAGGGTCAGGTTCACAACACACGATGGCTAGAAATAACCCTACTACCCCACTACAGATGACATATTTGGCCTCTCTCAACATACCGGATCTCACCAAGCTTACCAATGATCCTATATTGCATGACGCCACATGGCCTGCAATGCCAACAAAACTTCCTTCAGACATACCAAAGTTTGAAGGAAAGGCGGGGGATGACCCCGCCAATCATTTCATGACCTTTCATATATGGTGTTCTTCCAATAGCATTATGGATGATTCCATCAGACTGCGATTATTTCAACGCACACTCACTGGCCCATCAGCCAAATGGTATGTCGAAGAAAAATCAGGATCCCACACAACCTTTGAGTCATTGGCCAAAGCATTTTTAACTTTCTTCCAATTACCCATCCGACATGAAAATGGTATAGAACTACTGTCTAACTTTAAACAGACCTTAGCCACCCACATCGCGGACCACATTCATGAGTGGCGTAGGCGACGTAGTTTGTGTAAAGCAGAAACCACCAAGTAGCAATGTCTCGACTAGTTTCTTAGATCACTTGTCACTCTCCTTGGCAAAGATGTAGCTTCCACCTTCCCACAATCTGAAGAAGAAGCCATCAGCAAAGCCCAACAGTATGATCTCATTTACGCACAGTCAGGGTACTTATACACGGTACTTCCTGATCTTACGAAACCTGTGCCATTTGGTCAAGACAAACCTGGGATGTCTCATTCAGCAGATGGACTAATAGGTGCCACCACACACCATAGTCCACAACCCAAACCACCACCGATGTATGGAACACATCAATACCCACCGGCCTATGGGGGCACTTCTTATTACCCCCCACCCCCTTATCAACAGCCATATCCTGCTGCTATACCTCCACCCATTAGTGGACCACCACCGGCACCTCCCATACATCCACTTGTTCCCACAAACAGTGGTACTCCCTCAACCTCATCTTATAGTACTAGTGAAAGCACACAACCTTCCTATGTACCTTACGGATCGGTACCACCATCCATATTTTCCGTTTCTTGGTCCTCCACAACCCATGGCTCCCCCACATCCTCATGCGGGGGTAAATTTTGTTCAACCCTCTACTGCTCAACAATACCAAAATTTTGAACAGTTGAACACAGCCAACCCAACTCACCCTTCGAACAATGCCAAGAAGAAAGGACGGAACAGGAATAACATTAACCCTGGTCAAGCCGGGAATCAACCCCCACAGCACCAACCCACTAGGGGCAACCAGAAGCAAGGAAACCAAATCCCCCAAGGGGGCAATAACAACAAACGCCAAGGGAGAAATAATATTAAAACCATCCACCCTTGTGCTCTTTGTGGCGAGTTTGGTCATTACACTCACCATTTCCCCCAGATTGTTGATTTCAAATGGTTGAAAGACTCGGGTAGTCTTCCCCATACCCCTGCACAAACTGCCCCTCAGCAGGCACAACAAAAATATGCGCAACAACCCCCTCCCACCGTGCTGCAAAATCCTATCCCACATCAAGGTGTGATCAACACCCAACAGGACACGCAGGATCCCCCACCTCAGGTGGGTCAGTACCAAAATCCTAACAATCCAGCAGAGCGAACGATTCTCCTCACTAGTGAGGAAGAAATTCTTTTGCAAACATGGAATCATCAGTATCCAGCTGATTCTACTCCTATCTCTCCAGAGACAAACCCTACACCGACGGGACCCCCGTTTGTGATCCCTTTCCCTTCCACCGAACCACCATTACTCATCCCTCGCATCCCCTTGCGTAGGAATGTCCACAACCCACAAGCTAGGGCGGCTCATAACTATAGTTTGGTCGATGACTTAGCACAATCCCCAGCTGCCATGTTAGTTTTGGAAGTCCTCCAGACTTGTCCCATGCAGCGGAAATCACTACTTTACGCCTTGGGGGCAGTCGACCTTGTAGATACTCGACTCATCACCTTTGACCTTGATAGCTGTGAACCTCGTCTTCCCGCCCTGGTCGCTATTCAAATACCAGTAAAAATACAGAACATCACCATCCATCGGTGTATCATCGATGAGGGTGCATCTACATGCATCATGTCCAAAACAATATGGAAGAATCTTGGTTCCCCGGAACTCATACCCTTCGCCATCACATTACGAGCTTATGACGGACGACCATCATCTCCTGAAGGGATCTTCCAAAATGTCCCCGTGGAACTCGGGGGCAAAACTATTCTCATTGACATCGAGGTTATCGACGCTCCACTCGATTACAATATCTTGTTTGGACATAGCTACGTGTATGATATGAAGGAAGTGGCCTCATCCGTCTTTCGCACAATCATGTTCCCCCACAACGGGAAGATTGTGACCATCGACCAAGTCTCGCATTACGAGCCTAACCCATCTGCCAATCTCGATAACATTCTTCCTCTCATTCACACCAATAAATATGCATGTCCACTCATCGAGATGGGTCCTGGGATTTTCAAATATCCATCCTTATTAGGGACATACCATGGAGCACCACCGCTTCTTCCCCCTAATCAAGTATGCGTCATCTTCTCTAACGGAACTCACACGGAGGATACTCTTCCTCCTCAGGAGGCTTCCGTCATTCCTGACGTCTCAATAGTCGCAGAACCACTCTAGCTGGAGCCTCCTGCACACTTGTCAACCTCGACATTCCATGAATCCACACCCACATAGGGGCCTAGTCCCATTTGGGAGACAGTTCCCCCACCCCTCACTCAAATTCCCTTCTTTTACCCTCCACCCAGTATTGAAGCTTTCCAGGTAGCCGCAATGCTTACACTACCCAATATGGTGTTAGCAATCCCAGTGTGGTATTTACATCCACCTGATATGGTCCCTCACCCATCCCTTACCCCACAGGAAGGCCTCCCCATGATGATTCCCATCCTCACCCGCACTACCCCCATACTCCCTACCCCCCCTGCTACAACTGGGGGCAGGAGAAAGAAGAAAGAGCCCTCAGCTCCACTTCCTCCACGCATCCCACCACCTTGCACATTATGTGAGAAAGAGGGTCACCAAACCAACAACTGCCCATCACTACCGGAATTACGGAATTTGATTCCCCTCAATCAAACTCCCACAACACCCGTCACTACTGCTAGTCCTACTACCGCCCAACCTTCTAGTAGTAAAGGGTTGAGGACCAAATTCGCGTGTGCTATATGTTCAGAATATGGCCATTACACCCACCATTGCCTAGCACTACCACGTTTTCGACAGACATTAGCGGCCGTATGCCAGAACTTCCAGAACCACCCACGCCCTGCTACGTCTTCTTTGACGATCACTGACATTCGATATGTCACCACTTTAGTCAATGAACGCATGAGATGCCCTTGCTCTCTCTATGATTAATTAGCTCATTTTACATACTAGTGTCCTATGATCCTGGAATATAGGCAACGTCAATTGGCCCTGCTTCATCGACCCACAGAGGTGGTAATTGATATTACTTCATCACTAGCGGATCTTCATGTCATTTCTCCCGAACCCGAGGCACTCCCTACACCTCCCTGGTTCTTAGATGACGTCTCTGAGGATTTACCCCACAACCCCCCCAACTCTCCTGCTCATTCCCCTATGGAGACTCTCCACCCAACCACCATGGGTACCCCTCAGTCCTTCAATATCTAGTTTATGTCGAGTGAACCATCACCATCTCCTGGCATTTCTCCCTCTGCTTCTCCATTAGGGGGCACCCACACTGTCACCAAGATCACTCCTCATGATCCATTATATTCCCGTCGTTTCCAATGTGACGAGGAAATACTGGAAGAGCCACAATGACCAAACTCTCCCTGGGACGCACTACATCATCGTGCTCTCTTCCTTCCACAGGAAGCCCTAATGCCTACTAGCCAAAACCCCATTTACGCGATCGAAACCAAATATTTTATCCCATCCGGGCCTGTTGATTGGTTCAAAAATCCCATTCCTGCCCCCGATGCTTTTGAAGAAGGTAATCTGGTCAACATTTCCCCCACCATCAAAATCGACATTTCCATTAAACAGGGCATCGTCGAAGAAATCATCATTGGAGTTGCTTGCACTCCTCAGGAAATCGCCGCATATAAAGCCCTCTTCCAGGAATACAGGGATATTTTCACCTGGTCATACACAAAAATTCCTGGCCTCGATCCCTCTATTGTTGAGCATCGCATCAACACCTGGCCTGACATCACACCAGTTCACCAAAAACAGCAACTGCTACACCCATCCAAGGCCACGGCTATCAAAGCTGAAATCGATAAATTACGTACGGCCAGATTTATTTACCCCATTGCTTATACTTCATGGGTTTCCAACCCTATACCTGTCGACAAAAAATAGGGCACCATCCGCGTTTGCACCGAATTTTGTGATCTCAATAACGCATGTCCAAAAGACAACTTCCCAATGCCTTTCATTGATCAAATTATCGACGACTGCGTTGGCCACGAGGCTCTCTCCTTTATGGACAAATTCTCTAGCTATAACCAAATTCAAATCCACCCAGCTGATCAGTACAAAACTGCATTCATTACCCCATGGGGTACTTTTGCATATCGTGTCATGCCCTTTGGCCTAAAAAATGCTGGCGCAACTTTCCAACGGGCCATGACATACATCTTTCACGATCTAGCTACAATCATCCTTGCCTACTTGGACGACCTCACCACTCGATCCAAGAAACGCACCCAGCACTTCGATGATTTACGAATCATCTTTCAATGGTGTCATCAGTACAACATCTGCTTGAACCCTCTCAAGTGTGTGTTCTATGTCACCGCAGGGCGCCTCCTTGGTTTTATCATTTCCCAAAGCGGTATTACTGTAGACCCCCTTAAAGTCAAAGATATCACCGAAATTCCACCCCCTCGAAATTTACGAAAACTACAGAGTCTACAGGGCAAAGCTAAATTTTTGAGATGCTTTGTTCCTGATTACGCCATACACGCACACGGTTTCCTTCGCTTATTACGTCACGACATCCCTTTTCATTGGGACGACTATGCCCAACAGTCATTTGACAATCTTAAAGCAGCTCTTTCAAATGCACCTTTGATTAGTGCACCTGACTACAATCGCGACTACATCCTCTACGTATCAGCATCAGCTATATCAGTAGCCAGCGTCCTCATCCAGCTTGGAGATGACAATTGTGAACATGTCATTTACTACATTAGTAAGAACCTCTCAGGACCACCCTTGAAGTACAAACACGAAGAGAAACTTGCTCTTGCAGTTGTCCTCACAGTCCAGAAATTGCGCCATTACATTCTGCTTCGCATCACCAAGGTCGTTGCAGACTCCAACCCCATGCAGTACCTGCTCAGTCGTCGACAAGTTAACGGCAAATTCGCTATATGGATCATTATCCTTCAGGAGTACGACCTCGAGTTCTCAACACCTAAGAGAAAGAAGGTCCTCGTTCTCGCCAAACTTGTCACGGCCCTCCCCTCTGACACACCCAACGCCCCCGTCAATACCGACTTTCTTAACGAACATCTCTTTTACATCGCTTCAGATGATCCTTGGTACGGCGACCTTCTTGTCTACCTACGAACTCAAAATTTCGGTAACCATTTATCACGAGATGATCGTTGACGCATTCGCCATCAGGCCCCCCGCTATCTCCTTATCGGTGACATCCTATATCAGCGGGGCGTCGACACCATTCTTCGTCGCTGCCTGACTATTGACGAAGACGACAGAGTCTTAAACGACTGCCACAGTGGCGCATGTGGGGGCCATCTTTTGGGTATCTCCACTGCTCAAAATATTATCTAGGCCGGTTACTTTTGGCCTACCTTGTTTCATGATTGCATTCATGCCGTGAAACGATGTGAGCAATGTCCGCTCTATGCCAACAAAGCCCGTGCTCCCCCCGCTCTTCTTCACCCTGTCATTACTGCAGGCCCCTTTTTTAAATGGGGCATCGACTTTATGACTTGTAATCCCCCCTCCAGCAATGGTCATAAATACATTGTTGTCACCATTGATTACTTCACCAAATGGGCCGAAGCTATGCCCACTTTCAACAACACCGCTGACACTGCAGCGCGTTTCTTCTTTAACCACGTCATATCCCATTTTGGAGTACCACTCCAACTTGTTTCCGACCACAGGAAACACTTTGAGAATGAAATCTTCGTCGAACTCTCATCTCGGCTAGGCTTCTCTCATGAGTTTACCTCGCCATACTACCCTCAGTCAAACGGACAGGTCGAGGCAGTGAACAAAGTCCTCAAGACCATGTTACAGCGCACGGTTAAGAAACATAAGACCAATTGGCATCATATGTTATTTTTCGTGCTATGGGCTTATCGAACGGTAGTAAAGACCGCTACAGGTTTCACGCCATTTCATTTAGTCCATGGGGTCGAGGCAACTCTTCCCATCGAGTGCGAAATTCCCACCCTACGCACTGCAATTGAGCTTTTACCTGACACTGCTCCAATGGAGCAGCGCTTGCTGAACTTGGAGTCTCTTTGCTGAACTTGGAGTCTCTGGATGAAGATCGTCGATCTTCATTACAGAACAATGAGGCAGCTAAAAAATGATCCAAGGCTACCTTTGATCGCCATGTCAACCTTCGGTCATTTCGCGAAGGCAACCTCGTCTTGGCCTATGATATCGCCCATGATACCTTTGGCCATGGCAAATTCGAATCTCTTTGGCATGGCCCTTACATCATCCAACATTGCCTCACCAAAGGCACATACAGCCTAGCCTCCCCTGAAGGCCTCTCGCTCAAAGAACTCGTCAATGGGTTGTATCTCAAGAAATTTTATGCTTAAGCGTAGTCATCCTACTTTAGGTTATTTTCTTTTCTAGCGTTTTTTAATATTTTTTCTCCTTCCCTCTCATCTAAACTATCCTTTGTGCTATTGATAGATGCTTCCTCCACCAGCGTACCACATCAGTTACATCAATGGCGCCAGCCGTTGGACACAAAATCTCGCTTTAGCTGCTTGGGCTCTCTACACCCCATCACATGAAATGCTACATTCAAGCGGCAAATGTTTGGGACCAGCAACCAACAACCAAGCCGAATACACTGCTGTCATTGGCCTCTTGACCGACGCCCAACATCATCATATTCGTCACCTTAGCGTCTTCCTCGACTCACAACTAGTCATTCTCCAACTCAACAATGTATACCGTGCACGCGATCCATGCCTCTTTCACAAATACCTGCAGGCTAGTGCCGCAGGTTAGTGATCAGACCACTAACCTGATACTCGCAGAACGTCGATCGGATGCCTCATCCTCCCTCAAACTCCAAATCTCCTTTGAAATCTGCTCGTCCAGTCACTATAGCAGCAGGTACAAATGAGGTGGCAATGTGGGCCCTACAGCTATATATAGGCCTTTTGCCAAACTTCCACTCACCATTCCGGGAGCCCAAGGTGTCCATTTTTCAAACCGTCTTCAGCCACGGGATCAGCATCCCGCCACCTACGTCACAGCTGTCCCTGGGTCACTTTTCATCTTGAGCCCCCGGGATGCCCTTTTTTCATATTATGGTCAGGTACACACACGCATTGTCACATTTATCTAATACATGCTCATATCTTTGATTCTCTTCAGATATTGTTCACTTTGGGTATTTGGTTGTTCTGTGTACAGGTACTTGATCATCATCCCTCAACATCATTCCTTCAGGTATACACTCAGCACTGGCATGTAGTCTCTCCTTCTGTATTGCATTTACATTTCCAGTCACACCCTCTGATATTGGCCTTTAGGATACCCATTCCCAGCTCTGCAGTACTCACACCTCCATTTGCATCTTCGGTACTGTTACCCGGTAGCTTTCTTACCCACATGAGTTGTCCCATGCATAGCACCTTTTGGCACTTTTTGACACTCATGCCATTCTTCATTACCCTTTAGGGATGGGAGTCCCAGTAGTCTTTCATCATGTTGCGAATCAACCACATACTTCTTCTCCTCATTTTTCTAGCTTCCCATATGGACTCCCAGATCACTGCTTTATGGTTCTATTCTTTTTTACCTGCACCCCCGTAGGATCATGAACCCTCCATTTCATCCACCATCAGTTTGCCCATCTGCGAACCTATCTTCATTTCACCTACCTCATACAGAAACTCACCAATGGGGCCCCCACCCTTCATTAGTCTTCCAAGAAATTTCTGCCCTCCCTGGGGCACTCATTTCACACTGGGGCACCCGTTTCTGTATTTTTACATTTTTCCCCAAAATTATTTATTATTTATTGTACAAACACCTTTATTTTTAGTCATTTTCTTTTGTCGTCACCGTTGGCGACTTGCTTCCTTTCTTGGCCACATGCAACCCATGTCACCCTTGGTTGGAGCATTACTTCTCATCTACCTTTGTCGGCATCGTCCATATCTTCAGAGTACTTCACAGGTCACTTGCCTCTACCCTCTGAATTTGTTCACCTTGTCCCGCCTCTGGCACAACTTATCCTCGGTCTTGGCGTCCCCTTGACACTCGACCTTGTCACACAGTTGCGGCAACTCATTATATCCTACACCCTCCAACCAAGGGCAGTCTTGAGTCTTCCCACTTTTTGACTTCATTCATGTACCTCTGCCACTTCCTCACCTCAGTAGATTCTATGAAGCCATTTGCTTCTGGGAGTTGCGTTCCCCTTTTGTCGACAGCAACACACTTTTTCCAGAAGGGTGACAGTATCTTGATTCTCATTCTCCATTTAATGAGAGGTCTCGGATGGCACAGGTTGAAACACCATTGCTCCCTGCTGTCATTGGCCCCCATAACATTCGACTCCAACACTTTCTCATGTTATGGTGGGTCTTACTTTGCGACTATTGCAGTTATTTTTATCATTTGTCGAAGAACTCTAAACCTGGTAGGGCCATCAATGCCCACATCATCGTCACTGCTTATTACTACGATCATTGCCTATTGTTCAGAGTATATTCCTTTGCAGAATTGTCTTCTTCCTTTATCATCACCGCCCCCGAGGGCACTGCAGTTATCTACACCAACACTTACGTCATCTTTTTTCAAAGTTACATAAACACGAGCATGGGGCATGCCTGCCTTGTTTGTACACAGTTGTATATTGTTACGCACCTTATGGAAGGTCGGGTTCTACCGGTTCCTTTCTTCTCCAACGGATTGCTCTACACGGTCCCACTATTGCTCTCTCTTACAACAACATTATCAGTAGAAGAAACATTGATGGATTTCGGCTATACGTTTTCTCCTAACCTCATCCATCAGGGGGCATCTGTTATCACTGAAATTTCGTCCGCACATGGCGACAAGAACTCAGCATCGTCAAACAGGAATGAATTCATTCATGGCACTGAATTAATTTCACAGCATTGCAAAAAGGTCAAAAACTATACAAAGTAACCAAAAATTGAAGGGCGCTTTACAGAAGTTGGGTGCGCGCGCATATGCGTAGAACAAGAATGTACAATGCGCGCATGTGCGCACGATGCGCGGTTGTTGGCGCAAAAACCCGTGCACCTGCTAAACGGCGCATTTATGGAATTGGTCGGCCTCCCAACCACTTATGGATCAACTCCCAAGCCGATTTGACTCCCAAATCTGAGCTGAATCCGCATGGTAGGCTGGTCAAAGACCTAATTAATCCCTAAAGAGCCCCTTTTCACACCTCAAAGGAGTTACATAATCACCCAATGCAATGCTATAAAAAGCCATGAAGAAACATCATTTTCTCAAGGAATTTCATGTAATGTTATGTTTCTTAGATTGTTTTAAGGACTCATTCCTTGGCAATAACACATTGGCAACATTTCATTGAGCTATCCATCTCTACATTGAGTGGATGTGCTAGGAGTTCTTTCACCATCATTCTCATTTTCTTATTGTAAGGAGAGAAAGTTTGTGAGGACCTCAAGAGCCTTCCATTGGAGAAATAAGGGACTCATAGTCCACTTTCTTCATTGTGCTTTGATTTCATCAATTGATTAGCCTAAAAACATTGGTGATATCGGTATTTTTGTGTTTTTTTACTTCTTTATCCATATGCTCATAGTTTTAGTTTATATTAGTTTAATTCTTTCTTATAGTTTTGTTGTTCTTTTTCTAACTCTTTCCTCTACAGCTGTCATGCTCAGCAAGACCCAACTGGGCATGTAAGCACCCTTTATTTGCTCACCAAGTGACGAATTGGGTGCAAACAATTGTCATTAATCGTTAAGAATAATGAATAATTTACACACGATATACTTTGTATAAATCAACGAGTGCGCACTGGAGGAGAACCAATGAACCATAGTGGTGTTCTAGAGTGATTTGGACACACACCAGCAGTTACAGGAGTGAAATTCCACCTAGTCTAGTCTCTCAGACAGTTACGGGAGTGAACTGCCACTTAGTTGAGTTAACTAGTCAACTAGTCTTCAGTTAACTGACTGAACAAAGAGTAGTGAGGAGTTAACTCAAAGAATAAAGGGTAATGCACCAGTCTGGTGATGATCCAAAGGAAATTGCACAATATCTGGTGATGATCCCAATGTTTCATGGTGACAAAACCAATGCAACATCTAAACTCAACTCAACTAGTCAAACTGAAGTGTCAACTGAAAGAGAATATTATCTAGGTGGAATATTCTCCCCTAAAATATAGGAGACTGGATAATGACTAATTATGACTCATAAACAAGGAAAAACCTTAGGAAAAATAAATCCTAGGTGTGTGTGAAGTAACTCCAACAGGGTAACCATTACACCCATGGATGTTGTTTATCCGAGGAAAAATAATGCAAGTAGGTTTCCAAACATTTATTGACAACTTTTGTTTGGGCATGGTAAGTTGTGCTCATGTTCAATTGTGTGCCCGGTAATTTAAACAATTCTTTCCAAAATGTGTTGGTGAAATTTGGGTCATGATCAGACATAATGGAGGTTGGCATGCCATGCAGTTTGAAAATATGATCAATGAAAAATTTCACTACCATAGTGGGCATAAAAGGGTGTGGTAAGGCACAAAAATGTGCATACTTTGAGAGGTGATCTACCACAACCATGATGACTTACTTGTTTCCTTATCTTGGAAGGACCACGATAAATTCCATGGAGATATCAGTACAAATAGAAGCTGGAATGGGTAATGGATGGAGATATCTTGGGGTCTTGATAGTTTCACCTTTATTGCATTGGTAAATATCACATTTTGTTATAAAGGTAAGGATGTTTTTATTCATGCCTTCCCTGAAAAAATAACAACGATCACAAGCATATGTCTTTTGGAATCCTAAATGGCCCGTAATGGAAAATGAATGAAACTCGTTTAAGATCATGGGCTTGAGTGTTGAACTCGGAGACATAACCAAGTGCTCCTTATATCAGAGGATATTATCTTGCCAGGTGTAGTCAGTGGGTGGGTTAGGGTCCTCCTGAAGGCATTGAATTACCTGGGATATAGTTGGGTGGGTGAGCCACTCTTGTCAAACTTTCTCAATCCAATTAGGAACTCGTAATATTAAGGAAAAGAGGGAACCTTCATCCTCATATTTTGTGGACAACGTATATGCCACTACATTGTCTTTTCCTTTTTTATGTATGATCTCATAATCATAGCCCAACATTTTGGTCAACCACTTGTTCTATTATGGGGAGGATAACGTATGTTCTAGGAAATACTTCAGACTATGGTGATATGTTTTGATCTAAAAATGGCGACCTGATAGATATGGTCTCCAAGTGTGCATAGCATGGAGAATGTCCATCATTTCTTTTTCATATGTATATTTTCCCAAATTACGGCCACTTAAAGCATGGATATTGAAAGAAAGAGGCCTACCTTTTTTGTTAGAACTACGCCAATACCAGTGCCTAAAGCATTAGATTCCACAACAAAAGTTTTGTTCAAATCAAGGGAAGCTAAGACAGGGGTAGTGAACATGGTCTGCTTTGAATATGTGAAATCTTGTTATGTTGTCGGTGTTCAATGAAATGCATTCTTCTTAAGAAGGTTTGTCAATGGCTACACAATTTTTCCATAATGGTGGAAACTTTTATTGTAATATCTTGTGACGCCCAAGAAACCCTAAAGGTTTTCAAATTCATGGGTCTCGTCCAATCCTGCATAGATTGAATCTTTTGGGGGTCCACTCTTACCCCCTCATAGCCCACAATGTGTCCCAAGTATTCGACCTCATACGCCCCAAAAGAACACTTGGCATTTTTGACAAATAATTGATTGTCCTATAACAATTGGAGTAATTTTTCCACATGGGGTAGATGGGCATCCCAAGTGTGGATATAAATGAGGATGTCGTCGAATAAGGCCAGAACAAAATTTTGAAGGTAGGGCTTCAATATTTTATTCATGAGACTTTGGAAGGTATATGGAACATTGCCAAGTCCAAAAGGAATTACCAAGAATTCATAATTGCCTTCATGAGTTCGAAAAGTAGTCTTTGGAATATCGATTTCATTCATCTAAATTCTATGATAGCCTGACTGAAGATCCAATTTTGTGAATATGTAAGAACCTTGGATTTCATCCAACAGATAATCAATGACAAGAATGGGAAACTTATCCTTAATGGTCATTTTCTTAAGGGCGCGAAAATATGGACACATGCACCAATAACCTTATTTTTTTAAGACCATCACAATAGGGGATGAATATAGGTTGGTGTTGTTATAAATTTCACCATGCAGATAGGTTGAACTCCCCCTGGACTAGGTTCTCTCTGATCCAATATAGAAGAGAACAAGTGGACACTAACATCCCTCTTCCCTATCTATTCTATGTTTTCGTGCATGAAGTTTGAGGAGAAAGAGAAAGAGAAAGATGGATATAACCTTATTATCATAGGTTGTCCTCATTTCTCTAGTCCTAGAACTAATCCAACCCCTAATCATAGAATAAAATTAGTGTAATATCCCTACAAAAAGAAAGACAACCCTTCTCTTCTACTATGCAATGTTAGATAAAAACCAATATATGTAAGTTAAACTAGAACAAACATTCATGCATTAAATTGAATAAAACAGGAACGAGGAAATAGGCCAAGTTATATTAATCGTGAGAAATAATGGAAATACTTACAACAATATTGTCATTGTTCTAGTGTTCCTCCAATCTTATCCTTTCCATCCCCTTCATGCATAACCAAAAACTAATTATGATGCTCCTGAACTATTTATGAACTCCCTTTCACCCTTGAGTGGCCTAATTATATAGGATTTCGGAGGTTTAACAACCATAGACAATTTAGGGGATAGTTGATATTTTATCTCCTTAGTTTAGGATTCGGTTACCCAAAATGGAGGGAATATGGGTGACTCGACTCATGACTCAACCCCTCGACCAAAACCACTTAAGATCATCTCTGAGCTAACCCTTAGAAAATGGAAGGTTATTTGTAACTTCCCTAACAACTTCAACACTCCACCAACATTGAGCACAGAACATTTTCAACACTCCCACATAGTTGAGAAAGGAGCGTTGATAAAGGATCAACACTACCTACAATGGGAAGGGGAGCGTTGATACTTCAATTGAGTCAAAAACTCAAGTTAAAAGATGTCTTTTCGACCTTCATGTAATAGATTTCTCCTCCATAATGACTAGGGATCATGACAAATGTTATTCCATGGTGTCGAAGTTGTGGAATTTAGTAGACTAGGGTACTTAAGTGTGACACTCAGTACGAAAATAGGACATGCGACAATTTGGCATGTAATAGATGCCCCCTAAAATTTGAGGTCATAAGAAACATTGATGGACGAAACATTTAAAATACGCAAGGGGTGTTGGAATATAAGAGTCAGATAGAAGCTACAAAAAGAAATCAAACATCACATATATGAATCATCCTCGAGGTAGGCATACCCATGCTTGGTACAAATGCACTCAAAGAATGGTTTTCGACCAATACACTATGGATCCATGAAATCACTGACTAAGGATATGGTCACCAAACATATAATGTGGATCCATACCTCCATGACTTGATCAAGTCATAGCCATGAAAGAATACACAGTGGAGCTATGATGTGACAAAACAACATGGCCATGGACCAATACAAAGTGGATCTATGTGACGGTATATATATCAGTGGGTTCGCTAGTAGGATGAGTGTACTGGAATCCCAAAAATACTCAGATAATATCCATCGCAACCTGGGTGAGGCACATAACAGATGTGAGTGTAAAAAAGGGTTTCTAGAGTTTTTGTCCTGATCCCGAACTAGAACGAATCCAACTATGCGAATAGATGTGTTGATGTCAAACATGGTAGAAACCACTTGATTATCGATCATTGATGTATACCATTAACAAGTGAAAGGGAAATCACAAATGATGACGATGACTCCCAAGGTACCCTAGTACATTCCAATGAATGTGAATGAATGAGTTGTAGTCGAACATCTGTGGAATCATTCGATTAGAGGTCAACGATGTAAACCCACTGTCAAAAGAGAGGAAAACTACCATTGAGTCATGTAGGTTCCAAGTTACTAATTGGTTTCTAAGTCTAATTCCTAGATAATGTGTTGAATTTGATAGGAACATACTTATCGAAGGAGGGCCTTGAGGTATCCCTCATCATCGACATGAAACTGACATAGGAAAGTGATGAAATATGATATATCAAAGGAGGACTGACTGACATGGGTATGAAAATGGATAATAATGTAGAGTGATTGATTGGCTGAGACTTCCCTTGAGAATTATGGGGCACGACAAATGACTTGGCAGCATTGAATCGACGAGTACCAAGAACAGAATGTGACGACAGAGTACTCTTCGTCTGAAACGAAAAAAGTATAACGACACATAGAAATGGTATGACTTGGAGATAATCAAATTACCCAACTATAAGACAAGATGAAAATAGGGTGCCATGTTCAAGGGCGATAATGAAATAACTTCCAATAAGTTCTCGAAAACTTGACCCACATCCCTCAATTTTTTCCCCCGCCATGATGGGTGAGTACCTCTTTGTTTTTTAATGAGCTTGAGGAAGATAAAAAATGCTCGGTATAGTTCATCTTCAATGAGTCCATATTCAAATGTTTAACAAACCTAAAGAAGGAAGCTGTTGGAAGAAGGTTGAATTAGAAAGAAAGGATATTTTGGGAAGAAAGGCATGCACGAGGAGAGTGACAGTTGGAAGGAAAAGAACCACCCGTGCATGCATGGAAGACCTAACGACATTAGGGTTAGGGTTTTTGTAATACATTGTAATGGTTGATGAGCCAAATATATATAT
>CBVK0103184010.1:0-29263 GCA_900067695.1 Picea abies | reverse complement strand
TTCACACATGACCGGGGATCAAGACAAATTCATCAGCTTGAAGAGAAAGGACGACAATGTTGCATTTGGATATGACTCATCTGCCAAAATACTTGGAGAAGGTGTAGTAGAGCTTGGAAGAAAAAATGTAAAAGCAAAGAATGTTTTATTGGTTGAAGACTTGAATCATAATCTACTCAGTGTTAGTAAAATGTGTGATCAAGGATACACTCTTACATTTGACTCCCAAAAATGTAAAATCAGAGAAAAAAACTTAGGAAGATTGGTTGCAACTGCAACAAGAAGACCGAACAACATAAGAAGACCGAACAACATATACATCCTAGACATGAAGAAGAGAGAGAAGAAAGAAGCCACATAAAAGGATTCCAAGGAAGAAAAAGTCCCAAAGACCAAAAATAAGGATGAAGTATTATTGAGTGTCACACGTTCAGAGAGAGAAACCCCAAAGAAGAAGGTCACCTTATGCCATTGAAATTAGGTGGAGAAGCCCCACCCTTTTCCATTGATGTCAAAGGGGGATAAAAATTAGCATCATGATGATAGGGGGAGCATGAGTGTTTCCATCAATGACAAAGGGGGAGATTGTTGGAAGATTTCTTGTTGTCATTGATGTCAACCCTAGTCATTGGTTGTATTTATTGATGTCAACCCTAAGCATTGGATTTTGGACCCAACAGTTGATCAAAGTAGGTAGACATGAAGGGAATTACACATGAAAGTACAACACCCATGGATGGATAGTATAAGTCATGCCTCTTCCATTGGTATGTGGCACGTCACATGGATCCTCACGATTGAGGAGAAATAAATTTTTGAAGATGACAATGTGAATTGAAGCAAAAACTACATGTCAGCCCTACTGTTAAAAGGAAGTGACACAAAGGGTATAAATACATCTCATTATACATTCATTTTTCAACACACACAAGTTTTTTAATGAACAAGGAGATATAAGTCAAATTTAAGAGGAAATATGAAGTAAAAAAGGCCAAATTTCAAGGGAGGATGAAGTATTTTGGTGATGTGTTCTATTGTTCCAGAGTTTGTACTAAAGGCTGGGGAGCACATGCTCTAGAAATTCGAAAGAGGGTTTGAGATATAAAGAAGAAGGAAACAACTCTTTAAAGGAATAAGGAGCTATGGTTGATTTTTGAGTTCTCTTTGTCTAGCTTCCAATTGTTCCTGGACACTAATGTCCCGCTCAATGGTCACCCATGAGAGTTCAAGTTCAACTCGGGTGGTGGAAGTTTTTAAGATAGTATTGAAAAGGTTTAGGGAGATACTGGTATGATTTGTGAGATTGGGTTCAATGTTGGGTTGTCTCGTAACTGGTACAGTCATGGAGGAAGAAAGTTTCAAGGATTATTTTCTTCCTTTTAGATTGTATGAGAAAATTTCTTGAATCTTGAATTAATAGTGTAGAAAAATCAAAGGTCATTTCTCGTATATGAGTTAAAATGAAAACCAAGCATGGAATGAAAGAGAACACAAAGTTGTGGAACAATGTGAGGCTTCGATCAAGGAAGAATATCACACTATGATAGAGGAAGAAAAACGATAAGGAAAAAACCTTTAATGAAGCATTAGATATAATAATCTAATTCATTCACAGGTCTTGTAAGTGCTGATAGCCAATACAGAGGAAAAACCGTAAATGATTAGATCATTAAAAAATTCAATCACCATAGTAGAAGTTGTACTAAATTGCAGCTACACATTCATCAAAGATACATGAGAAATGGAGTTAAATATGAAATAATAGAGGAGCACATAACTCAAACTTGATGGGGTCTGGAATCTCTGACTTGCATTTGTATTAATTTTGGAAAAATGAAGAACTTTCTGCTACAATCAGCCAAAACAAAGCCCCTAGTGTATCTTTCAAAAATGTATTTATACAAATAAAATCATCAACCCTAGAAGGTTGGTATTCTCCTAATCTCCTATGTGCTAACGATTACAGAATTTGAAATTCAAATAGTTTTGCTCAACTACTTTTTACCTTTTACTGGTTGGACAAAATAAATAGACATGCGTTACTTAATCATTTCTTCAAAATGTTTCCTTCACTTGGTCCTGAACACTCAACACACCTGCCAAGAAACTACGCCAAAATTTGAGAAAGTTTTGATGTATCCTTTGCTTAAAATACATATAAATTCCTGAATTTTGGGCAACCTGTCTTCAATCTTTCCCTTGTCAAACTTTGTCGATTGCAACTATATATTTGGCTTTATTATCCATTTATCCATTTGGGCGATGTCAAGCTACTTCAATTGTGAAATATTGAGCTGGGCTTCATTCCAACGCTCCTTGATATGCAGTTTATGCCTTACAACATTTATGTGTCCTAACAGCCCAAGACAATCACCTTTGCCAATGCCCAGTGTTTTTGTATCTAGCTGATCAAACAATTCTTCACATTCTTTCTTAACTTGTCTTGTCAATTTCCTGCTTTTGGCAATATTGGTTTCCCATGTTTTTAGCATAATGTCTCCCCTGATCTGTTCTTCTATAGCCGGCTTTGGGATTGCTGATACTTCTTCTCTAGCTGAAAATGATACTTCTTTTTAAATAGTAGCACGATCTATTGTAGCTTCTTTTTCCTTGGAAGCATTGTTATCCAATGAATGGCTTATTTCCAGAAATTATTTTTGAACGATATCTATTTTAGAATACATGTTTTGTTTTTCTGAATGTAGTTTATCGTGTACCTCTAGTGCTTGGGATTTAAATGTTGTTATACTCACAAATTTTCCTTTAGTGGACTTCAATTCAGTGTGTAGTTGTCTCACCAATTACTCTTGTCGAATAAACTATACTTGAATCATTTGCATCTGCTTGTTCTCTTCATCTAAACTAGACTTCAACGATTGCAATTCCTATTTGTCAGTAGTTCTAGCATGTTCAACTCTTTGATTTACCTCTTCTCGAATATTATTTTCTGTGTGCCTTATTTGGTCCTACAGTTGAGCTATCATTTGATTTTTCTGCTTCATCCTTTTCTTCAGAGAGTCAACTGAGAATAAATTGGCAGTTGCCAAGGCTCCCATAGAGCCTGCTACTTCTCTGGCGAAGTATTCCTCTTCTAGGTTTTGCCCATATACGAGAACTTTGTGTTCTTCACCATTGTACCTTCTCTTAGATGCATTTCCTGTTTTAATACTTCCTTTCACTTCTTATTGAAAAAGTACTTAGAGGAGGGTATCTCTTCCCTAGAGATAGGAGTAAGCTCACTTGCATATATGACTTGTAGAAGGGGGTTTCCAAAAGTTAACTATATAGGATTTAATGATGCAATATGGTTTCCCAATTTTGAAGATTGAGTTTCTCCTACTGTTTTGGGGATATCAATAGGAATAGTCGATGATGAAGGAAAAATAGTTTGATTCGAATTTGAAGGAGTCTCATATTTTGAACTTGTTTCAGACCTTGGATTCTTTGATTGTGAAGTTTCTGCCTTTTGTGAAGACGTTTCAGTCTTCTTCGGGTTTTATTCTGCAGTCTCTTTATCACGAGTCTATGATCCAAAACCTGGGGGAGTATTTTCTTGAGATGGGAGAGGGGTTGTTGATTCTCCCTGTAGTATCTTCGGTAAACCAATTTGTCTGTGCTTTTGGAAAGACATAAGGATGGTCTGTAGGTCAGGTGATAATGCTTGAACTTTATATAATACTTCTTCGTAGGTCCTATCTCCCTTGAACATGCCATCGCAGGGAGAAACCTCATGATCGTACTTTTTCATGTTGTAGTGAGTAAGGTGATTTCCTACAACTTGATATGCATCATGTTTTCTGAGTTCAAGGTCTACTAATTTGATGTCATCCAGTGCCACAACTTCTACCTTGGCATGAAACAAGTTAAGTAATGAATACTTCCCAATATTTACAGGAAAAACTGGCCAGAACTTCTTCTGAGTCACTTTCAATTCCCTGCCAATGCCACCAATTACTATTTGGTAGGCCACCTCCCTACACACCAGTCTGTCGAGAAGGAACTTCGATAGTGCATGAGGAGGAATCAAGCACCCAAAAACCCTGACATAGGAAAAAACCTCTTCAATAAACTAATCTGTGGTCACCCTAATATTTCCCATGATTTTATCTGAAATATGAGGGGGTGCATAGTGATAAAAAATTTGGTGTAGAGGTATCACTACGTAGTGACAGATTTCGTAAAATACATCTTTAGCATTTTCCTCCCATAGATTGGAATGATAAACATGAATGGGCTCCTCACAGGCTGGGTTCCATCTCCAACTCATCAAAGGGAATGGATTCATGTAACAAACCACATCCATAATATAGGCGAACACGTAAAAATATGCAGGTCGGCCTTTCGACTTAGCTGTTTGGTACTTTGCAACCTCACTAGCTATATTGTCAGATAAAATTTTGCCCCAATTAAAAATGTAACCCTCGGCTACTTTGTGTATAAGTGCCACCCAATCTGCTAGAAAATGGGTAGGGCTCTTCCTTCTGAAGAGTCTACATAGCATCACGGCTAAATAAACCATGTATTGGTTTAACGAAGCTGTGGCATAACTGTTGTGGGTATTGGCTCTAAAACTTGTTGTAATTCCCCACTAGTCTTTGATTATATTTGGATATGTTTGATTGAATTATTTGCACTCCTTTCTTTGCAATTCTTCTATGAATTCGGTATTATAAATGCATTTATAAGTAGGGGTTAGTTTATACATTACTTGTATGTGCTTGGGTCTGAACAAGCCGGCGATGACCCCTTGACTGTTTTGAATGCTCTTTGTCAGAACATCGATTTTCTTTAAAGCCCAGCATACCATGTCGTTATAAGACATGAGTCTCAGCCATGTGGCTATTTTGTGCAGCTCAGAATTGGCTATGTCTCTGAGTTTATTTTCATTTCTTTCATTCCCAAAATCGTTGAGGAAAGTCCTAATCTCATAGTCCAAACTCTCAAAAATTGGCCTCCAAGATTTGATTGAATCCACAACATGTGGCATAGTGTTTGATACCACATCTCCATCTAGATTTGAGCTTCCACCTGCTTCTTCACTCTTCTTAGGCTCTTTTCTGGGTGCCATGGTGTCTGTGCTAAATGAAAACCTATTGTAGAGAAGAAATGCGTGAGCTCTTCTAAATATAATTCACTCCTAGTCTGAAAGTAGGAATGGAATTTGAAATAACAAACCTTTATTTTCCTTTAACTAGTCTTAAATTTATTGTATCGATGCAGGCGATAAGAATTAAATGTTTTAATGGGGATGGTATGCCAGGAGATACACACCCTATGTTCAAAATATCTTCATTAATCTATTATAGAGACTGCCACATATCGACAATTCAAAACTGGGAGTTCGAAAGGAATGTCATTGAAAACTCCTAAATAACGAAACATGAAAATCTATTAATTATCATTAATCCCACTTTAAAGTTAATCTAATCTATGTTTAAGCGCTTAATTCTTTTAGGTTTTCGTGTTTCTAAGTTTTGAACATCGTGTCCCCAAGAGGTATAACACCAGAAACCCTGAATCATGAAATCACGATGGAGTTTATTTAGGCACTAACAACTTACTTTAACCCTTTAATTAATCATGATTAGAGGTTAACCTTTACTTTTCATGGATTGGTGTATGAGGACTCTAATAACATTTGATGCGAGAAATCCTAAATCGTGAAATCGTGATGGGATTTATTAACTGCCAATCATTTTTTAGCACCTAATTAAGCGTGATTAGACCATAAGCTTTCAGGGTTTTGGATATAGCGAACTCGAATTTTATAGCATGTGATAATCCTGAATCACGAAATCATGATGGGATTTATCAAACCCTTTTTAAATTATTTAATAAACATGGCACTAGCTTTTAACACTTTCGTGAATTCAGTAATCGATGACTTGAGGAGGCATTTGACATTGAATCATTGTATTTTACGAACTGTCGACTCCTGTAAATTCAAAATAAGATTTCATTTAAGATTTATTTGTTGATAGAAAGGCAGCTCCATAATAAAAATTGTAGGTAAAAGAATTTTCCCTTTAGTCTTAAGTTAAAAAAAAAAAAGGATAATGTTCCAACATGTTCTAAGGTATATTATTTACAGGTCATCTTACCATTTTTACTATAACTTTTTTTTCTAGAACGATTCAGATGGTGAAATTTGTATTCTATTGTGAAGACATATCTAGGTACCTGTGATAAAATTTTCAGCTCTTTATTCAATATAATTGTAGAGATACACTCTGTGGAAGATAAGGTTTTTGACTAGTCCTGAATCTAGTCATAAACAAGTGTTCCGGGTAAAACAATCATAACGTATTCATAGAGAAACCAAATGAATTGAGACAAATTGAATTGGAAAGATTACTGGTGGTAGTTTCCTATGTATGAATTTCATAATCTTATGTTAAATATTGAGCATGGGGCATGCTGTACAAGTTCTCTCTCCTGAATAAACCAGAATTGAATAAGGTCTATAATTTTCTCTATAACTCCTTTTCTGGGAGGATTCAAGGACTGAAACTTGGAGGAGTTTTAGATAATACATTGACTTATATTATCTATAGGATCATATTATTCTAATAAGTGATGAATTGCAAAAGTTCAAGAAGTCTCAGGAAGCATTATCAGGTTCTATGTGATGGTTGGTTGATGGTGATAATTTGATGTAAAGTTTTATTATCTCTCATATATTCTTGGGTGGAAGGAAAGGGGAAGGATGGATAGGTCATCTCTCTCTTGATATTGGAGGATCATATCTTCCTTTTGGATGTTTATCCCTCCCTTTATATTTGTAAGCTGTAGCTACCTTTGCAAGTCATTACTTCCCTTGAACAATAACTATTGATTATTTCTCATATATTGNTAACTATTGATTATTTCTCATATATTGTGCATGGTGTATTGTGGTGTATTTGTGTAAATCTTATAATATTTTTCATTTCTCATTGGATATAATTGAATATATAATATGGTTGAAGTATATATATATATATTTTTAAAATTGTACTTGATACTGATTCACCCTGCTCTCAGTATCATCAATTGGTTTCAAATCTGGTTGCCTTCATAATAGTTTAACCACTAAAAGGAAAATCTTGAGCAGAGATGGATGACCATGAGCACATTCCAAATGCGATTCAACGATTTGATGGAAGAAATTATGCATACTAGAGTGATAGAGTGAAAACTTACCTAAAAACTTTGGGAGTATACATTTGGTACTCAGTTGTAAATGGCTATGTAATCCAAAAGAATGCTCCAACCGATCCAAATGAGAAGAATCTTATGAGTTGTAATTCAAAAGACAGACATGTTATTCTAGGAGCATTGGCACCAACCGTTGCTATCAAAGTGATGGGCTGTAGCACTGCTAAATAGGTATGGGACAAATTCAAGAGTATCTATGAAGGTGATCCAAAAGTTAAGAAGGTCAAGCTTCAACAACATATAACATAATTTGAAAATTTGAAGATGGATGGAAAGGAATATATTGCAACCTATTTTCTTTGAGTTGATGAAGTTGTTAATGCTATCAGATTATTAGGTGAAGATCTCACTGAATCCTTGGTTGTACAAATTTTTTTGAGATCACTTATCTTGAAGTATGATGCTAAGGTCTTTGCCATTGAAGAAACTAGGGACTTGACCAAAATGACAATGGATGAATTATATCGGTCTCTTATAGCATATGAAATGAGAACAGGTATAGAAAGTGACCAGCCAAACAATTAATAAACCTTTAAATCCATAAAGAAGACAAAAGACAAGGATAATGACCTTGTTGAAGAAATAACAAATTTCGTAAGAAGGTTCTAGAAGGGAGCTAGAAGATACAAAGGTAAGTCTCTTGTTAAATTCTTTAACTGTGGTAGAATAAGACATATTGTTAAAAACTTCTACTATAAAAAGAGAAGTCTCAACAATAAAAAAAGATTCTACTCCAAGGATGATGACATCTCCTCAGATGAGAGTGATGAAGAAGATAATGATGGAGGGGAAGTCCTCTTCATAACCTAAGAAACCCAGGATGATGATCACAAGAGTTATAAAGAAGAACAAATCATTTTTGAAGAAGATTCAGATGAAGAAACCCACCTTGATTCCTTTTTGGGATACAAAGACAACATAGAGAGTGAATAAGAAGATGAGAATCTTGAAAATTTGAAGCATGTTGAAACTGAAAATAACAAGCTTAGAAACACAAACATAATACTAAAAGGTGAATTGAGTAGTTGTGAATAAGAGAATTGCATGCTTGAAAAGACAATTGGTATATTGAAGGAACAATTAGAATATTATGATAAATTGAAAGCATAATTGGATTGCACAAAAGGGGAGCTACTATTGACAATAGAAAAGTTGAAGAAGTTTGAAAAAAGCACTGAAAAATTAGATGAGATCCTTAGTAGTAAAATATCTCCAAATGACAAGACATGACTAGGATACAATGACAGATTGAAGACAACAAAACAAGAGAAGGAAGATCAAAAGGATGAAACTAACACTCCAGAGCAAGTTGAACAACAAGATAGAAGATTAGAATTCAGAAGGAATGAGACATCAAGAAGATCCTCTCCCATCATGTATGAAAGCAATCATTATGAAGGAAACTATAGAAGAATAGATGGTTAACCCAATTGGACTACACCACAAAGAATATCACTTACTCCTAGGTATCAAAATTTCTTTCTTGGACATTGTTATACTTGTGGAAATTTTGGACAAAAGGCAATCAATTGTAGAATCAATGAAAGGAATAACTATGCAAGATACATGAATGGTGCAAATAATAGATATGGAAATGTTCGTAGACCTGTCAACAAAAAATATAATCCATTTGACCCATTAATGGATCAAAATATTGTATGCTACAAGTGCAATAATATTGGTCACAAAGCACAAGATTGCGGAGAGATGAAGGAAGATAATCCTATGCCAAATGTCCCTATACCAACTACAACATGGAAAAGGAAAGAAATTCCACATAATGAAAACTGTCAAATAACACTGGTCGATAAATAATGCAAAGAAGAAGATGAATGGTTCATAGATAATGGCTTCTCATATCATATGACTGCAGAACAAAGAAAATTCGTCATGTTGAAGAAAAAGGGTGGAAATGTTGCATTTGGAGATGACTCATCTACCAAAATAATTGGAAAAGGAACTGTAAATCTTGGAAGTGAAAATGTAAAAGCAGAAAAAGTCCTATTGGTTGAATATATGAAGCATAATCTCCTCAGTTTCAGCAAAATATATGATCAAGTATACACTCTTACGTTTGAATCCCGAAGGTTTATAATTAGAGAAAAGAACTCAAGAAGATTGGTTGCAATTTCAACAAGAAGACCGAACAACATATACATCCTAGAAATGAAGAAGAGAGAGAAGACAAAGCCACACAAATGGATTCCAAGGAAGAAAAAGTCACAAAGACCAAAAATAAGGATGAAGTATTATTGAGTGCCACATGTTCAGAGGGAGCAACCCCAAAGAAGAAGGTCACCTTATGCCATTGTACTCAGGGGGAGCAGCCCAACCCTTTTCCATTGATGTCAAATGGAGAGAGAAATCACTATCATGATGACAAGGGGAGCATGAGTGTTGCCATCAATGATAAAGGGGGAGATTGTTAAAAGATTGCTTTTCGTCATTGATGTCAACCCTAGTCATTGGTTGTAGTCATTGATGTCAACCCTAGCCATTGGATTTTGGACCCAACAATTGATCGAAGTAGATAGACATGAAGGTAAAACACCCATGGATGGATAGTATAAGTCATGCCTCTTCCAGTGTTATGTGGCACATCACGTGGATCCTCATGATTGAGGAGAAATGATTTTTTGAAGATGACAATGTGAATTGAAGCATAAACTACATGTCGACCCTAATGTGAAAAGGAAGTGACATAAAGGGTATAAATACATCTTGTTATACATTCATTTTTCAACACACACAAATTTTTGAAGGAACAAGGAGATATAAGTCAAATTTCAGAGGAAATTTGAAGTAAATAAGGCCGAATTTCAAGGGAAGATGAAGTCTTTTGGTGATGTGTTCTAAGGTATGTTATTTACATGTCATCTTACCATTTTCGATATAACGTTTTTTCTATAATGATTCAGATGGTGAAATTTGTATGCTATTGCAAAGACACATCTAGGTACCCGTGGTAAAAATGTCATCTCTTTAATCGCTATAATTTTAGAGATACAATCTGTGGAAGACACGATTTTTGACTAGTCCTGAAGCTAGTCATAAAGATGTGTCCCGGGTAAAATAGTCATAACATCTTCATAGAGAATCCAAATGAAGTGAGACCAATTGCATAGGAAATATTATGGGCGTTAGTTTCCTATGTACGGATTTTAGAATCATATGTTAAATATTGAGCGTGAGGCATGCTATAAAAGTTCGATCTCCTGAATAAACCATAATTGAATAAGGTCTACCATTTTCTCTAGAACTCCTTTTCTGGGAGGATTCAAGGAGTGAAACTTGGAGGAGTTTCAGAGAAGACACTGAGTTATATTATCTATAGGATCATATTATTCTAAGAAGTGAATAATTGCAAAATTTCAATAAGTCTCAAGAAGCATTATCGGTTTCTATGTGATGGTTGGTTGATGGTGATAATTTAATGTAAATTTTTATTATATCTCATATATTCTTGGGTGGAAGAAAGGGGCAAGGATGGAGAGTTCAACCCTCTCTTGATATTGGAGGATCATATATTCCTTTTGGAGGTTTATCCCTCCCTTTATATTTGGAAGCTGTAGCTACCTTTGGAAGTCATTACTTCCCTGGTGTATTGTGGTGTATTGGTGTAACTCTTATACTATTGCTCATTTCTCATTGGATATAATTGAATATATAATCTGGTTGAAGTATAAGTTGATTTGTTTTTTAAATTTTACTTGATACTGATTCAACCCCCTCTCAGTATCATCAACATAGATAGATTATGCTATGAAGATTCCAAATATATAGTTTTCTTTTAAAATAAATATTGTTTACTATTTTCAATCTATTTTTTTCTTTGCATATATCAAAATCCCATAATACAAACCTCTTTTATTTATTCCATGTAACCTTTTGTCGGCTTAACCATTTATGAAATGAGATATATTCCGCACTAGAAGAGACCAATATCTATGATCTAAAGAAAAAAAAATTATTTTGATAAATTTAAGACCCTTGTAGCCTGCACGAATGTAAGGGCTTGTGATTTAAAAGATATTGTAACGTCCCCATCGTTATGACAAGTGGCGCAAGAAAGTGCATTTTTTTTATTTTATTTGAAGCAGGACGACAACAATGAAAACAGTTAAAAAACACAACTTGATGACAAACACAATGCTCACAGATTAGGCAAGAGAGACCAATGACTCAAAACACTAGCACATCATGCAACTGGATGAAACATGTGATAATCAATATACAAATAGAAACAAATACCCGTCCGACACAAGCAAGACAACGCTTACAAGATAAAGGGAAACATCAACAATCCAACACAGTGGCTTCAATGACCAGGAACTAGAAACCTCTACGTCGTTTAAAACCCAATGCCTTAAGACCTTACAAAACCAAGTACCAACAAACATTACAACGAACAAACGCCCACATCGGAAAACATAGAATCAAGCCAGGTTATCATTCGCCTCTATCGATTAGGGCTCACAATGATCCCCTCTCCAGGAATCACTCCATCACAAGGAGATATGCATGATAACAACCTTGGCACAACATAAAACATCTAAACTAATAACCCAGAAAGATTTAATGCACTAGAAGACTGAATTAACTATCGAAACACAAGACGACTAACCCAAGCACCCAATCAAAAAGTCAACAAGACACGAGGAAACCTAACGAATATAAAATTCATACAACACATTAAATTCTTTGCGTAACAAATTCTATTGCAACATACATCACTCTTTACACCTTAAAATAATTATTATCAAAAAAATTACCTCATTGTAACTATTTTCCAATTCCAATATCGGATGAGTAATTTCCTAGGGAGGAATTCACTATCTTTTCAACTGAAACAAATAGGAAACATGTATTTTAAAACAATATCATTTTTTTTTATACCAAAAATGCTATCTTTTAAACAGAAACAATAATACGGAACATGTCCTTTAAAATAATATAAACATGTTTTTAAAACTGAATATGCTATGTTTTAAACTGAAACAATATAATAAGATGGTTTTCTACTATATCATTGTTGTCATCATATGAAATGTTGTCTAACATATCAGTATCAATATAACAATATTCATATTGATATAAATGCTATCCAACATATCAATATATAAACGTTGTCACTTATTGATATCAATATAAAAAAGTTGTCCAACATGTAAACGTTGTCACAACAAATAAACGTTGTCCAACATATGAACCCTGTCACAATATATAAACGTTGTCTAAGATATGAACGTTGTCACAATATATAAACATTGTCCAACATATAAATGCTATTAATATGTATGTAAATCGCAGTAAATGATATTGAAATTATAAATATCGCAAGGGATATATACAGGGATATATTGCAATCATTGAATCACTATCAATATATTGCAGTCATTAAATCACTATAATTATAATCGTTATCATTATATCAATACATGGATATATTGCAATCATTAAATCACTATCATTATAAATATAGCAAGGGATATATTGCAATCATTAAATTGCTATCAATATATGAATTCGCTCTATTTTAAATATAAACTTGTTGTCTTTTGAATGTGGTTTCTGAGTTAATACGATACACTGTTGTTGTCTATTTAAGGTATGGTATCGCAGTCTAGTAAATACCTCAAAATGTTGAGTTAATATGATATTCAAAAACGCAGAGCATATTATCGCTATACATATAATAACGTTGCCTATCATATTCCATCATTCACATAAAATAAAAATGTTGACATTACAGATAAAAATGTTGTCTAACTTGTATATATACCCATGTAGTCCATTAAATATTGGATGTCAATCCAGGCCAATGCGAATCCATTAAAACACAGGTATATCCACAATGAAAACCGCTGGTAAATCGTGGTTTAATGAAAACACAGGTAGTTCATGGTTCGATAAAGAGATGGGTAAAATGGGGTTCATAAAAATGCATGTATGAAATCAAACACAGAAAAAATGCATGAATGATCCATCAAAACACATATAAGAAATCATAGTATTAACGATAAGATCACAGTAGAAATGCAAATCTAATGCTAATCAATCAATGCTATTAAAATGCAATGCAATGCAGTAGTAAAATAAATTGGTATTCATTACTAATCAATCAATGTTGATACAAAGCAATTTAAATCACAATAATAATAATAAAATCACTATAGATAATCGTTGTGTATGAATTTGTTGAGTAAAGATTCAATATGTATTAAATACATGATATTGTTGTCTATAAGGTATATGATAATCTTGTCTAATAAATGCAAATCACAGGGTTTAAATTCTGAGTTTGTTTAAGTGCAGAGATAATGTTGAATGTAGAGATAAATTGACGTAGATATAAATTAAATGCATAGTTACTTAATCACAGGGAGGGCACAAGGACTAATCATTCAACAATGAATCAGTCAATGCAAGGATACTCATTCATAAGAAGGTGCAAATATCAGGGATAAATCATGAGAGAAACACGTAGAGATAAGTAAGGGATAGATGACTGGGAGAAACATTTATCCTTCACTCATCATCAATGCATAGGAAAACAAGGAATTTGAATCTATAGGTCTTTAAACACTGAAGTGACAACCGTCGATTCGGCTCCTAGATGATTGCTCAGGCATAGACTAATGACTAAAGGGATAAGGGAAAGAAGGTAAAACATAAATTTCTTCATAATAATCAATAAAAAAAACATAGAGAAGTCATTGCAATAAGAGGTTGGGTTCACCACGGGAAATCAATTCAGAATACAACGAGCAAGGGTATTGCAAATATCGTAGGAAATCAGGTGCAAGAAAGCTCATGGCAATGAAATATTGAACCCAACAGAGATAAATAACATGTGTAAATTAAATTCATTGAAATTAACAACTTTAATACCGTACCTTAGCCAAACATGAATGCTCCGATGTTGTTGTCCTACGTGCGCTCTGTCAAACTTCTGCTTGCCAATCGATGTGACCTCACCGGTACCTCCCAGCCAAAGCTAGGGGTACTCTTCTTCCCCTTGATCCCCCTGAGCTGCAAAGGGGATACACACACAATACCAGAGAACTGCTAGCAACTAGATCACCTCACAAGGTTGAGCTACCACTCATTACCCGAGATGGGTATCCCAACTCCCACAAGAGAAAGTTCAGTGAAGGTAAAAATTTAATAGCGTAACGTTGTGCAAAAAGATCATATCCATCCTCCTCCATCATTTTTATAGAGTTTTTAAGTAATTAGTTCCCAAAATTCCCATTCAATTCCTTTTTTATTAATTTAAATAGGAAAAACCTCCCCCGTACACATGTCACCCATCCCCTAGATGCACCAGAAAATAAATTTTATTAATTAATTAAATATTGCTATTTCCCTCACCCAACTAAAAGCATTCCTAAAAATGCTCTTTGGTGTCCCAAAATTCCCACTACAAATCTTAAATCACTTAGTCCGTACATAAATCCTAGTTGAGTTAATAAATAGCAAGTTCTCAAGGCAAGATTCCTTACTAAGTTAGACATTCATCATTTTCTTTATGTTTCCCTTTTTCCTTAGGTTTCCCCTTTTTCTTTAAGTTTCCTTTTAAGTTTCCCTTTTTTTCCTTTTTAACTAAAAAATCAATTTATCAAGTGTAGATAAAACAACCATTTACCCCTTTTCTTCTTTAATTAAAAATTAATTTAGCAAATGTAGATGAAACAACCATTTACCATCTTTTTTTTATACTAAAATTAAATTAGCAAAAATAGATAAAAATAACCATTTCCCTTTTTAAAATTTTAATCCTACATTATAATTTTGACTTTAATAAATAAACTTGAATTTCTTACCCCCCTTCTTGTTACATGTTATTTGTTATTATTATTATTATTATTATTTGACCACATGTTCTACTTAGACCTAGATTTTAATTTCACTAGGGTGGGTGACATTTTTATTAGGTGAATGTTTTTAAATCCTACTAATCACATCATTCATTTTAAGGTCATCTAGGTTTATTCACTTACTAGTTAAAATCACGATGTGCCCTTCAGGACACACTAGGTGCTCCAAGGGTGCCACTCGCCGGTTTCCATTTTCCTTGTGCAACATACCCTTAAGGATGAACTACGTGCTCCAAGGGTGTCACTTGCCTCTTTCTATTTTCCTTGCGTGACGTGCCCTTTAGGATGCACTACATGCTCCAAGGATGCCACTCACCTCTTGACTAAATTTGGTAGACGTAAAAAACCCCTGGAGTAAATACTTCGCTAGGTGATCTTGTGGGAGACTAAGGGCCTCTAAGGAATAAGGCCCCTGCCTTATTGCATGCCCCTTAGAATCATCATGAGCAACTGTCACAGTTTTCCCTCATGGCATCATGGGTCTTCTCAAACTAGGTAATCATTAACCTAGAGCTCGATCCACGAAGAGAGTGCTAGTAGGATGTGGAAGGGTTGCTGCGACACCTCTCCCTCAAAGTGTTTGGTTTTCCTACATGACCCCTCTACTCCACATGTGATTCTGGTCGACAAGCTATCGTCAGCCTACATCCATCAATGAATTAATAATAATCAATCATCATAACATCTAATGATAAGTACATATGTCACATCAACAATATTCAACCCAATAGTACACTCCCTGGCTCGATCTAGAGTCTAAGGGGTTTCATTGATGCCTCTGCATCTTCGAGGTCCAAAGTCCTCCACACTCAGGAGAACCCAGTAAATAACACCTGTCTATGTCAATAAAACAAAATAACATATCATCATATCCATAATTCCTCATAATCATAATCAAACGACCAATAGTATAATAATCTGGATCACTTGCAAGAAAGTGTCCTCAAAGAATAAGTTCATTCTATGCGCGCAAGAGAGGGATGTTACATGCACCCCCTCTTGGTCTAAAATTTGTCCCGAAGTTTCACAATATATAAGTGCCAAAATAAAGTGTATCATAGAATCATAATTCTATCAATCAAACAAAAATGGAAATTGTTGACGCATATGATATGCGTCCTCCCAAGTCATCGAGTGTGGACTATAGTTGTCCCATTGGACCTTGACTTGATATACTATTTGATACCGTAGCTGTCGAGTGCAATGGTCCAAGATGTGGATTGGCTCAGTCGTGAGTGCACCCTTGTCAGATACCTGCAAGGAACTCATGTCAATAACATGTGTAGGATCACTAATATAATGTCTCAAAACAAATATGTGAAAAACATCATGCATACGCCTCAAAGAATCAGGCAAGGCTAGTCGATAGGCCATGGGCCCCTTCTTTTCCACAATATCGAAAGGTCCCACAAACCTAGGAGAGAGTTTAGCACCCTTTCCAAACTTTATCAAACTCTTATGTGGTTTTACCCACAAGAAGACTCAATCGCCAACATCATAACTGCAGTCGACATGATGTGCATCGACATAACTCTTCTGTCGATCCTGTGCTTCCTTAATCATTTGTATTATAGTTTTCATTTGATCTTCCATTTATTGGATCGCTTTTGGTCCCATCAGGACCCTATCCTGAAGCCGATCCCAACTCAAAGGCATCTGACACGGTCGTCCGTAAAGAAACTCGAAAGGTTCCATCTTAATAGTTCTTTGATAACTGTTGTTATATGCGAATTCTACCAGTGGTAAGAATTCCTCCCAACACTTCTATTGTTCCATCATGTACATGCGCAACATGTCCTCCAAGATTTGGTTTGTTTGTTTGGTCCATCATGTACATGCGCAACATTATAGACATCTTGCCACATACTTGAATATGTCTACCTTCATTCCTTTCCAGAAGAATAAGGATTTAAGGTTTTCCCTCATCTTCATGACTCCCGAGTGAGCCATGTACACCACTCTGTGAGCATCATTTAGGATCAAACTCCTCAACTTCTCGTTCGGTGGTACGTAAATTCAATTTTTAAATCTCAATAATCCATCGTCGTCCAATGCGAATCCTTCAAATTTTGGTACCATCATTGTGATTTGTTTGATAAAATCCTTGGCCTCTTTGTACCAGTCATCATCATGTTGTAAGGTTAGAATATTTTCACATAGATTCGTCTTAAGAGGCATCACCGAAAATATGCCTGGTCTTTGACTCAATGCATCAACCACTCTGTTCACTATTCCCTTTGTGTAAGTAATCTCAAAATTGTACTCTCTAAGAAATTCTGACCAATGTTGTTGTCATCCGTTCAATTCACTTTGCGTAAAGATGTGTTGTAGTCCACAGTGGTCTATTTTTAGTTTGAATTTGCATCCAATAAGGTAGTGCCTCCAAAATCTCAAGGAATATACAATGGATAACCACTCCAAATTGTGCTTCGCATAGTTCTCCTCATTCCTTCTCAACTTTCTCAAGATGTAAGTGATCACTCAACTGTCTTGCATCAAGACTCTACCTAAGCCTTCATTGTATGCGTCAGTGCATACCAAGAAGTCCATGTCCATGTTAGGTACCTTCAGTATTAGTGCCTTTGTCAACAACTCCTTGAGCCTCCACGCATTTCTCGGTCCAAATAAACTTCTTTTTCTTCTACTGTAATTCCATAATCAGATTTGCTATCTTTGAGAAACCTTCAACGAACCGTTGATAGTATCCTGCTAAACCCATGAAGCTACGTACTTTCAGGACATTCGTCGGCATAGGCCATTCCATAATATCCTTGAACTTTGCTGGATCCATGACGATACCTTCTTTGGAGATGACATGCCCTAAGCAATGAATCTTTGATTGATAAAATGAGCATTTAGATAATTTCCCAAACAATTTGTTCTCTCGCAAACAGTGTAGTACCAAGTGCAAGTTTTCATCATGCTCCTCCATCTTCCAAGAGTAAATCAAAATATTGTCAATGAATACTTGGATGAACGTGTCCAAATATTCATGGAACACCCTGTTCATCAAACTCATAAATACCCCTGGGGCGTTTGTTAGTCCAAACAATAAAACAATAAACTCATAATGTCCAAAACTCATCTTAAAGGCGGTCTTAGGGACATTATCCTCCTTGATATGTAATTGGTGATACCCTAATCACAAGTCCATCTTTGAAAACATCGTTGTGCCTTTCATTTGATTGAACATATCATCAATCTTTGGCAACAGGTACTGATTATTGATCGTTGCCTTTTTCAATTTATGGTAGTCAATGTAGAGTCTCCACAACCCATCCTTCTTCCATATGAAGATAACCAGTGCATCCCATGGTGACACACTTGGACGTATAAGTCCTAGGTCAAACAACTCCTTTAGTTTCATTCTCAACTCCTGTAACTCTGGGGTTGACATCTGATAAGGCATTCTTGCTATTGATTCAGTCCCCGGTTTTAGGTCTATGATAAATTCCAATTCTCTCTCTGGCGACATCCTAGGTAACTCCTCAGTGAAGACATCTGCAAACTCTCTCACCACCGGAAGGTGTTCTGGACCTTCCGCTACTTCGTTCTCGTTTAATGCAAGGATCACATAAAGCTTACATCCCTTGTGCATGCTCTTCCATAGCTGCAAGGAAGAGATGAACCTCATGGAAATTCCCTAGCTCTGAACTACAATCACGCATCTCTGACCCTCATCATCAACCAAGATCAACCATTTCATTTTACAGTTGATTATTGCCTCATGCGATTCCAACCAATCCATATCAATCACGACTTCATAATATCCTAATATCATGACATACAGGTTGGCCCTAGTGAAAAACTCTCCCAGGTTAAGGCTACAGCTCGTAACCTTCCCACCAACCTTCTGTTTGGCTCCAGAAGCCATTTCTACAAAGATAAACTCATCCTATTCGACTACCTTTACCTTAATTCTTTTCAGCGTTTCACTATAAATGAAACTCTTGGTAGCACTGGGATCTATCAAAATACTAAGGGCCTGGTCAGTGACAATACCTGACGTCTTGAGAAAAGTCGACTGCTGCTCTTCCTGGCAGTTATTCACCGCTGCATGAATCCGATGGGCCTTGCCCAAATCTCCCACGGTAGTGGGTCTGGCTGATCTAAAAGCTCTAGTACTCTCCACTAGGAAGTCACACTGGTAATTTGGTTCCCCACATGTCCAACACCCTTTCTTCGGTCCAGTACTCCTTGTACCCAAAGCAGAATTTGACGACTCACCTACCTGGAACCCTGTTCTATTCTGCTAAACATGCCTAGACTGCTACTACTACAGTCAACACTGTTGCTGATGTTGTGTTCCTTGGTAAGGAGTCTGCTGCTGAGGCATTGGTCGCTAAGGTGTAGTGAATGTGGATCCTCTCTGGAAGCCATGATATCCTAGTGAATGCCTAGATGGTTTCTGATGCTGTTGTGCACTAGATGACACCTGCCCTGTTGGTCTCACTGGAGTTTGGTTCTAAACCTCGCTGATAAGCTCTTCCTCAACTATGAGCGCCTTTTGGAAGAAATCATGCAAGGTTTGAGACATCAAAATCCTAACCTTTGCACGAACGCTGACATTAAGGCCAGACAAGAACCTGTTGACCTTAAGTTTCTTTTTATTAAGGTGCGATGCATACTGAAGAAGCTCCATAAAAAGAGACTCGTACTTGGGCACCGTACGACCACCCTATTGCAAGGCATTGAACTCGTTGAGTTCACGCTCAATGAATTCCTCCGATAGATACCTCTCTCAGAGCCATTCCTTGAACAATTCCCATGACACGTCTTCGATGACCATGTTCAATTGTGGCAAGAGCATCTTCCACCATAGAAGAGCGCTTCCCTTTAGTTGAAATCCCGCCATGAAAACCTTCATGTTGGAGGTATAATCTCTAAGTGAAAATCACATCGCCATATTCTCCAACCATACCTCGCTAGCTACGACATCCAGGGCACCAAAGAAATCAGGAAATTTGACCTTCTCGAGTTCATGGTGAATGCTACTAGTACTGACCAGAGCGTGTGGTTAACCCTCAGGGGGTGTCAGTGCCCTGGCTTCATGTCTATCCAAATGGCTGATCAATGCCTCAGACATCCACTGAAATGACCTCATCAACCCAACCACGTCACACACCACTATCTATTCTTTCTTGACAACTTGTTCATCTCCTTGGGGGTTAGACCCCTCAGGCGTGGATGATACTAGGGGCGTCGTTCCTCCTCCCCTAACACCCCGTTGTCTGCCTCCATGACGCCCTCTAACCATGATTACCTGCACGAATACAAATCAAATTAATTAAAAACCTTATAATCAACAATCAAATCAAGTCACAGGTCGAACCGTCTCTGATACCATATGTAACGTCCCCATCATTACAAATATAAGTGACACAAGAAAGTGCAATTTTTTTTTTGTTTGCAGTAGGAAAACAACAACGACAATAATTAAACAACACAACTTGACGATGAACACAATGCTCGCAGATCAGGCAACATACAACAATGACTCAACACACTAGCACATCATGTAACTGGACGAAACATGCGATAATCAATAGACAAATAGAAACAACTACCCACCCGACACAAGCAAGACAACACCTACAAGCTAAAGGGAAACATCAACAACCTGACATAGTGGCTTCGATGTTCAGGAACTAGAAACCTCTATGTCGCACAAAACCTAATGCATTAAGGCATTACAAAATGAAGTACCAACAACCATTACAACGAAAAAACACCCACATCGGGAAGCACAGACTCCAGCTAGGTTATCATTCACCTCTATCCATTAGGGTGTGCAATGATCCCCTCATCAAGAATCATGCCGTCACAAGGCGATAAGCATGACGATAACCCTGGCGCAACATAACACATCTATACCAATAACCCAGAAAGATTTAACGCACTAGGAGACCGAATTAACTGTTGAAACATGAGACAACTAACCCAAGAAGCCAATCAACAAGTCAACAAGACACGATGAAACTTGACAACAATAACATTCATACAACACATTAAATTATTTATGTAACAAATTCTATTGCAACATACATCACTCTGTACACTTTAAAATAATTATTATCAAAACAATTAGCTCATTTTAACTATTTTCCAATTCCAATATTGGATGAGTAATTTTCTAGGGAGGAATTCACTATCTTTTCAACTGAAACAAATAGGAAACATGTCTTTTAAAACATTATAAAACCTTATTTTTAAAACTGAAAATACTATCTTTTAAACATAAACAATATTATGGAACATGTCCTTTAAAACAATATAAACATGTTTTTAAAATTGAATATGCTATCTTTTAAACTGAAACAATATAATAAGATTGTTTTCTACTATATCATTGTTGTCATCATATGAAATGCTTTCTAACATATCAGTATCAATATAACAATATTCATATTGATATAAACGTTGTCCAACATATCAATATATAAACATTGTCACTTATTGATATCAATATCACATATCAATATAAAAATGTTTTCCAACATATAAACATTGTCGCAACAAATAAACATTGTCCAACATATGAACGTTGTCACAATATATAAACGTTGTCCAACATATGAACGCTGTCACAATATATAAACGTTGTCTAACATATAAACACTATCAATATGTATGTAAATCGCAGTCAATGATATTGCAATTATAAATATCGCAAGGGATATATACATGGATATATTGCAATCATTAATTCACTATCATTATATCAATACAAGGATATATTGCAATCATTAAATCACTATCATTATAAATATAGAAGGGGATATATTGCAATCATTAAATTGCTATCAATATATGAATTCACTCTCTTTTAAATATAAACTTGTTGTCTTTTGAATGTCTTTGCTGAGTTAATATGATACATTGTTGTTGTCTATTTAAGGTATGGTATCGTAGTCTACTAAATACCTGAAAATGATGAGTTAATATGACATTCAAGAGTGCAGAGCATATTATCCCTATCCCCAAAAATGATGACATTAATATAAGAACACTATCTATCATATTCCATCATTCACATAAAAAGAAAACGCACACATAAAAACATTGTCTAACTTGTATATATACCCATGCGGTCCATTAAATATTGGTTGTCAATCCAGGACAATGATAAAGCATTAAAATGCAGGTATATCCACAATGAAAAACCACTGGTAAATCGTGGTTTAATGAAAATGCAAGTAGTTCATGATTCAATAAATAGATGGGTAAAATGGGGTTCATAAAAACGCACGTATGAAATCAAACACAGAAAAAAGGAAAGGATGATCAATCAAAACACAGATAAGCAATCACAATATTAAGGATAAGATCACAGTAGAAATGAAAATCTAATGCTAATCAATCAACACTATTCAAATGCAATTCAATGCAGTAGTAAAATAAATCATTATTCATTACTAATCAATCATTGCTGATCCAAAGCAACTTAAATCACAATAGTAATAATAAAATCACTATAGAAAATCACTGTGTATGAATTTGCTGAGTAAAGATTCACTATGTATTAAATACATGATGTTGTTGTCCATAAGGTATATGATAGTGGTGTCTAATAAATGAAAATCACAGGGTTTAAATTCTGTGTTTGTTTAAGTATAGGGATAATGTTGAATGTAGAGCTAAATTGATGCAGATATAAATTAAATGCAGAGATACTTATTCACAGGGAGGGTGCAAGGACTAATCATTCAACAATGAGTCAATCAACGCAAGGATAATCTTTCACAAGAAGGCGCAAAGATCAATGATAAATCATAAGAGAAAAACGTAGAGATATGTAAGGGATAGATGACTAGGAGAAACATTTATCCTTCACTCATCATCCATGCATGGGAAAGGAGAGAATTTGAATCTATAGGTCTTTAAACACTGAAGTGACGACTATCAATTCAGCTCTTGACCGACTACTCAGCGACAGACTAATGACTAAAGGGATAAGGGAGAAGGTAAAACACAAATTTCTTCATAATAATCAATAAAACAAACAAAAAGAAGTCATTGCAATAAGAGGTTGGGTTCACCATGGGAAATCAATTCAGAATACAACGAGCAAGGGGATTACAAATACCGTAGGAAAGCAGGTGCAAGAAATCTCATGGCAATGAAATTTTCAACCCAACATAGATAAATAACATGTGTAAATTAAATCCATTGAAAGAAACAACTTTAAAAACGTACCTTAGACAAATGCGAATGATCCGAAGTTGTTGTCCTGCATGTGATCCATCCAAATTCCGCTTGCCAACCGATGTGACCTCACCGGTACCTCCCAGCCAACGCCAGGGGTACTCTTCTTCCCCTTGAGCCCCCCGAGCTGCAAAGGGGCCACACACACAATACCAAAGAACTGCTATCACCTAGCTTACCTTGCAAGGTCGAACTACCACTCGTTACCCGAGCTGGGTATCCCAACTCCCACAAGAGAAAGTTCAGTCAAGGTAAAAATTCAGCAGCATAACGTTACACAAAAAGATCAGATCCATCCTCCTCCTCCTCCATCCTTTTTATAGAGATTTTAAGTAATTAGTTTCCCAAATTCCCATTAAATTCCTTTTGAATTAATTTTAAATAGGAAAAAATTCCCTCGTACACATGTCACCCATCCCCTAGATGCACCAGAAAATCATTTTTATTAATTAATTAATTATTCCTATTTCCCTCACCCACCTAAAAGCATTCATAAAAACGCTCCTTGGTGTCCCAAAATTCCCTTACAAATATTAAATGGCTCATGCCTTACTTAAATCCTAGTTGAGTTCATAAATAACAAGTTCCGAAGGCAAGAGTCCTTACTAAGTTAGACATTCAACTTTTTCTTTATGTTTCGCTTTTTCTTTAGGTTTCCCCCCTTTTTTTTAAGTTTCCTATTTCTTTTAAGTTTCCCTCTTTTCCCTTTTAATTAAAAAATCAATTTAGCAATTGTAGATAAAAAAAATATTTACCCTTTTATTCTTTAATTAAAAATTAATTTAGCAAGTGTAGATAAAACAACCATTTACCCTCTTTTTTTTATACTAAAATTAAATTAGCAAAAATAGATAAAAACAACCATTTCCCTTTTTAAAATTTTAGTCCTCCATTATAATTTTGATTTTAATAAATAAATTTGAATTTCTTACCCCCCTTCTTGTTACATGTTATTTGTTATTATTATCAAATATATTTTTTTACTACATGTTCTACTTAGACCTAGATTTTAATTTCACCAGGCTGGGCGACATTTTTATTATGTGAATTGTATTTAAATCCTAATTATCACATCATTCATTTTAAGGCCATCTAGGTTTATTCACTTACCAGTTAAAATCGCGACCTGCCCTTGAGGGCGCACTAGGTGCTCCAAGGGTGCCACTCACCTTTTTCCATTTTCCTTGTGCGATGTGACCTTCAAGACGCACTACATGCTCCAAGGTTGTCACTTGCCTCTTTCCATTTTCCTTGTACGACGTGCCCTTCAGGACACACTACATGCTCCAAGGGTGCTACTCGCCTCTTGGATGAATTTGGTATACGTAAAAATCCCTTGGAGTCAATACTCCGCTAGGTGATCTTGTGGGAGTCTAAGGGCCTCTAAGGAATAAGTCCCATGCCTTATTGCGCTCCCCTTAGAATCATTGTGAGCGACTGTCACAGTCTTCCCTCACGACATCGTGGGTCTTCTCGAACTAGGTAATTGTTAACGTACAATTTGAGCCACAACAAGAGTGCTAGTAGAGTGTGGCAGGGCTACTGCCAAACCTCTCTCTCAAAGTATCTGGTTTTCCTGCACAACCCTCTACTCCACATGTGACTCTGGTCGACAAGCTATCATCAACCTACATCCATCAACGAATCATGTCAGCAATAATAATCAATCATCATAACATCTAATCATAAGTACATATGTCACATCAACAATATTCAACCCAACAGTCCACTCCCTGACTCGATGCAGAGTCCAAGGGGTTTTATCGATGCCTTTGCATCCTCGAGGTCCAAAGTCCTGCACACTCAGGAGAACCCAATCAATAACACTTGTCTATATCAATACAACAAAATAACATATCATCATATCCATAATGCCTCATAATCATAATCAAATTACCAATAGTATAATACTCCGGATCACTTGTAAGCAAGTGTCCTCAAAGAATAAGTTTGTTTAGTGTGCGCAAGAGCGGGATGTTACAGATATGTTGACTTTCATAATTTAAAAGAATATACAATTACTATTATATATATATTTTAAATGCACTGCACTAGAAAAATGGGTTCTCTACAATGATATAAGTTTTTGGAATGAAATTTCATCGTTAAGGTACTCAACAACATATACCTTATATTTTGCTGGAAAAATAACATATCACTATTAGAAAAAATGAAATTTCACATAGTTATTTACAATTTCTATGCATAAAAGTTGTATGTCCGAAAAATTAATTCAATTTCCTATGTTTCATCTTTTTACACCATATTCCAATTCATTGTAAAGTACATTGAATAATCCCTCCAAGTTAATTATTGTTTTTCCATGTTTTCATTGCCACTTTAAATCTTAATGAGAGACCATCATTAACTTGCACTCACCCTTAAATGTTACAATAATGTAAAAATTACAAAATATTGTGCAACTAGAGAATCGATAATCTTATGAGTTGAGTAACATTTGACTTAAGTGATTATTAATTATTTTTTAAGGGATAAATTAATTTAAATGTAACTATAATGTAAAAAGTATAAGTTATTGTGCAACTAGAATGCAATAATATTATGAGTTGAGTAACCTTTGATTTAAGTGACTATGTAGATATAGTTGTGTTAGTACATGGAATATAATTCAGTAGTCTAAAATACTCTTTTCCCACCATATACTTTGGGGACATTTACCTAAAATTCGGTGAAAAATTGTTAGATACACGGATTTGAGTGATTATTTATGTATAATCTGAGTGCCCCATGGGTTTTCAACATGTTGACTCCATTTCTCATTAAAAAACTATTTAGTAAAACACTTTGACAACCCCAAATGTAACGGTTAAAGGAAAATGAATAAATAAATGAAATCCATTTAACCTAATCATTCACCATACTCATTTAGGGAGGTTTTTATAAAATGTGTATTATATATTTATCAAATTAACTTAATTTTTAATGTGTTTAAGTGATTAATGATTTTGTATAGTGATTACTAGAGGATTGTACAAAGAAACATGGATAAATAAATATTGTGTAACTAGAGAGAAATAAGGTAATGTTATAAGTTCAGTAACATCTAATTTAAGTGATTATGTAGAAATAATTATGTTAATACATGGAATATAATGGTTAAAGGAAAACAAATAAATAAATGAAATACTTTTAGTCTTAATGATTTTTTTTTATAAAATGTGTATTACATATTTATCAAATTAATTAACATATTAATGTGTGTAAGTGATTAATGATTTTTTCATAGTAATTATGAGAAGATTGTTTATAATAATTGATTTGATATTATTACACAATCGTGTGCAATGAAAAATGAATAAAACAATATTGTGCAATGAAAATGAATAAAAAATATATTGTGCAATGAAATGAATAAAAAAACATTGTGCAACTAGAGAGTCAATGAAAAATGAATAAAACAATATTGTGCAATGAAAATGAATAAAAAATATATTGTGCAATGAAATAATGAAAATGAATAAAAAATATATTGTGCAATGAAATGAATAAAAAAACATTGTGCAACTAGAGAGTGGGTAATGTTTTGAGTTGAGTAACATTTAATTAAAGTGATTATGTAGGAAAATTTGTGTTTGTGTTAGTATATGAAATACATGGTTAAAGAAAAATGAATGAATAAATCAATTTTATTTAATTTTATTATTTTTTTTTTTTATAAAATATATGTAAGAAGATTTTATCAAAAATATATTATATATTTATTAAATTGATTAAATTGTTATTTTTAATGTATTTAAAAGATTAATGATTTTTGTATAATAATTATTAAAAATTGTTTTTAATAATTATTTTATTATTATTGTGAAATCTTGAATAAAAAGAAATGAATAAATAAATGAAAGCATTTAGGAGTAAATACTCCTAAATATTAAAGTAAATTATTTATATATAATTTATTTATCAAATTGATTCTCGAGAAGTATATTGTCCAATATTTTGTAAATATGTAAATTGAAATAATCTCATTCATTTATATTTGATTGATTTAAATTTGTGAGTAGTTTTAGTTTTATTTTATAAACTTAGTAGTTTGATTATATGAATTTGCAAGAATGTGAGAACAATGTCATTCTTCTGACCTTAAATGATTAAAGAAAATACGATTGAAAACAATGATTACAAGAAGTGTTTATAAATATTTGAAGATAATTAATGATTAATAAATGATTAAACATAATTGAATTAATTTAATTAATTTTGAAAAAGAATTTTCATATATATTTAAGTTTAACTAATATTAAGATGTAAATTTTTATATATTAAAAATTTAGTTCAAATTAAAATAAATTTGATCACTTTCAAAATATGATACATATCAAATTAAAATGAATCTATATATGTATACTCCTCAAATTTAATAACCTGTAAAAACATAATGAATTATGAATATAACAATCATAGTTTATATAGAATAAATTAAAACACTTGTAACCACCCACACATTATTTAAATTTAAATAATAAGATGGATGTATTCTTTATTATTATTCATAATTTTTCTTATTAATAAAACAATAAATATATACATAATATAAAGTTGTATGTGCTTGAATTAAGAATACACTATTAAATCTTTGTTTTTTACACAGTATAAAAAACTATATGGACTTGATATAAAAATAAAATGTTAAGTTCTTATTAGGTTGTGTATATATATCATTACAATTTATATTATTCCATTTTATTATGACTTTTTTTTAACTTATTATGTATTTCATTGAAAATAAAATATATAATTATAGATTTTTTTATAATGTATTTTATTCAAAATGCTAACCAAAGAATGTAGAATAATATATAGATTTATTATAGAATTTTCTAATTTTTTAATTATTTTTTCAAATTTAAGTAAATTTTTTAAAATTAATTTTTTTTTTTTTTTTACAATTTCATCAAAACTATATAAAAATATATCAATGATTCATTTTTTTAATAAGAAGATAAATCATAAATCATCATTATTTATTTATAATAAGATAAACTAAAAATAATCATTATTAATCATTTCCTTCATTATTATTAAACTAAACATGAATGAGATTTATTATTTATAACTTTCTTGCATTTATGAATGCATTTGTTAACTAGTTTACTTTTTAACATTTACCAATCATATTAAGAAATTATTATAATACTATATAATTATCACTTTTAAATGATTAACCTTTATGCAAGTTTTTAAAAGACACTAACTCAACCTCATTACCATAAATTTCCACTCAAAGATTACATACATTTATTACCACTTTTTGTAATTTAAAATTATTTATTTTATTTATAGCTTTTTCCAATTTAAAGTTAATTAAATTTATAAGAAACAGACACTTGATTCCATGTTTTCCATATTGGATGCACTCTCACACTTCACCTTAGTTAATATAACTACATTCATATACCTACAAGTACACTATGCACATAAGTATTGTAGAGGAATTCTGGATGGATTATATGATTTTCTAGCACAAGAAAGAGAACTATTATTGTTTGGATTGGATGTGTTTGGAGCAAAAGAGATAGAACAACATATCAGACTTGGAAGAAGTATAGGAGCAAAACATCAAGCAAGACAAGGTAACATCTTTCTTTATAAAAATTTAAATTTCTGATTTAAAGTTATTTATTTTATTTATAGCCTTTGCCAATTTAAAGTTAATTAAATTTATAAGAAGAAGGCACTTGATTCCATGTTTTCCATATTGGATGCACTCTTAAGCTTAACCTTATGTCATATAATTACATTCATATACTTACAAGTACAGTGTATATAAGTATTGTAGAGGAATTTTGGATGGATAGGTTCAAATCCAAAGGGGGTAGGGTATGTATACTTTCGTAGACTTTATCAGTCAAATCGCTGGGCGGAGGGGATCCCTTGTCCCACAAACAAGGGGGTCTCATACACCAATTTGATGTGCTGGCTTGACCGTGACCTTAAAAATAGATGATTATTATTATTATTAT
>CBVK0103184009.1:0-12873 GCA_900067695.1 Picea abies | reverse complement strand
ATCATTATCATTATCATTATCATTATCATTATCATTATCATTATCATTATTATTATTATCATTATTATTATCACAAGAAAGAAAACTGTTAATGTTTAAATTGGATGTGTTTGGAGCAAAAGAGATAGAACAACATATCAAACTTGGAAGAAGTATCAGAGCAAAGCATCAAACAAGACACGGTAACATCTTTTTCTGGAGCATCAAACAAGACACGGTAACATCTTTTTCTGTAAAAGTTTTTGCAATTAGTTCTCTTCAATTATAATTTAGACAAGGTAACATCTTTTTCTGTAAAAGTTTTTGCAATTAATTCTCTTCAATTATAATTTAGGTTATTTAAAATGTTATGATAAATTTATGTTTTAGGTTTTCCAACCATTAAAAACAGAAGCAGAACATGAACCGACCTGCCTTCAATGGTCGGCCCTCATCCATGCATTCACTGTTTCTTTCAAATATTTGTAATAGATTCCCTTAAATTATAGTTTTTAAGTAATGTAAATTCATTGTTATCATAGATTTAGTTTTTAGATTTCCAAAATGTGAATACAAAATCGATTCATAGTAAGCAGAATATCACTTCGTCAATGGCGCACTTAATATAAGTGCACTGAAATCCAGTGTACGCCCTGTAAAAGCAATGATGTTTAGATTACACAGTTACATATTAAACATTAGAGGATGAAAAACATGTGTTGCTCTTGAAAAGCAAAAGCAGTACCAAATTTATTAGAATATGTATCCCACACACTAGCTCCTCGCCCATCTTCTTTTACTGCTCCCTCGTACAGCAAAACAACATAGTATTTAACAATGCTTCAGAATGACAATTGTACTGCATGGTAGAGTTGAAAATAATGTTTTTAACCTGGAGCGTTGCCGAGGCCGTGCTAAATACAAATCCAGGAGGAAAATCCAATCTGTTCAAATCTCCTGTTGAGTTTTCGAGTTTGGACCACAATGGGCTTCCGATCTTTGCAGTACCGGTAAAATAACAGCAATCACAACAACGAATAACAAAGAAGTGCTCATCTTTGGCATCTGCAATCTGATATGTTGCGATGAAGCAACCTGGTGTCTATTATAAGAATGAACGGATTCTGAAATCAAATCCTTGAACTATTTTCTCTCGCGTTTGGATGCTCTGTTCCAAGACTTTTCGACCAATTCACAACAAGCGGAAAATTCCCCCATCATGTTTTCAAATTGCCTGCCCATTGATAGTTAGATTGGATAATCTAGTTGAATTCCACCCATTTCAAGCATCCAACTATAATATAATATATGTACAGTGCCAATAATATAATTAAATATTCATATATTTTTTAATGTGTGGTTGATGCTTTACAAGTTGTTTAGATCTGGAATGCCAAACCGCACCAGCTACAAGTGAGTGGAATCTCGTAAAATAGAGCCACATAGTGTCTTTTGGTGTGAAGGGAAAAGAAATGAAAGTTAAAAGTGCCGGGGAGATGGCAATAACGTGCCCATATTCCGCCCCTTATTTTTTGGTTCCGGCACCACTCAAACCCACAACCTTCGGCTTCCTTTCAGGCTTTATGGAAGACCAATTCTCTAACCAATTTTTATATTGTCTGTACAACTTTGGAGCTAGCTACTTGTCTATTTGTAAATTTAAATCCTCCTTATTTCTTGGAGCCCATGCTCATGAGCTCAGTCAACGAGAAGACTACCTTTATTGCATGCATCGTATAACTATATTTACATTGTTGCCAATGATTATTGCATGCCTCCTTAGATGGAAGAATCATAAGATATAGAGGTTATACCATTTAGAATTATTTCAGGTTATGTTCCAACCCTATCTCTGTATATGCTCGCATCCTTGAGCGATTATGACAGAAATTGGTTTCATATTCTAGTACAAATGGTTTGTGCATGAGTAGCATATATACATACAGGTTAATATCTTTTCAATTAATGTCCTTTATTACAATACAAATGTAAATGGTGAACCTATAAACAAAATCAAGAGGTACTTGTATTTCATGTTGATAATTCCGATGTATTCCTAAACATTCAACAATTTCAAATATTTCAATTTCCGATGTTTTGTTCATTGTGTTTAGATGTAGATATGTTATAATGCACTCCACATACAAATATTTCAACAATTTCAAATATTTCAATTTCCGATGTTTTGTTAATTACTGTGCTTAGATTAGATATGCTATAATGCACTGCACATACAAATATGAATAGTTATGAAAAAATATACATTCATAATTAATATATTTATCTTTATTAAGGTTGTTTTAATATTTTAGGGTTTATTAGGGTTGGGGTTTTATTAATTATTTGATTACATATGTTATATCTATTAAAAACAATACAAAGATTAATTATATCTACTAAAAACAATACAAAGATATCATATAATTATATAATTATTTGAGTAAAATTATTGTCTAAAAAAATTAATAATATTAATTATTTGATTACAATATTAATATTAATTATTTGATTACATTATTTTATATTTTAAACTAAATGCTAATAAAATATATATTTTTAAAAAAATAGCATTTATATGAAACAATTTTTTTTATATATAAAACATTACATTGTATTACATTATATTATAATTATTAATAATTATTGTTTTTTAATATAATATAATGATGATGCTTAAGGGTTTTAGTGGAGGTTAATCATCATTATCATTATATTATATAAAAAACAATATCAATATTAATTATTAATAGTTGATTATTATTATATCAAGAAAATCACATGAAAAAGACATTATATTTATTATTTGATTAGGAAAGACATTAATATTTGATTACATTTATTATATTAAAAAACACATTATTATATCAAGAAAAAACCATTATATTTATTATTTGATTACAATAATAATCTATTTTTAAGGTCACAGCCAAGACAAGAAATTGGTGTATGAGACCCCTCCCCCGAGCAATTTTTGAGTGGTAAAGTCTACAAAGGTATACATACCCTACCCCCCTCTAGATTTGAACTTGTGACCTCTTAGGAGGAAACACATGTTCTTAACCATTAGGCTATAAGAAAAAACTCATATAATTATTTGATTGCATTTATTATATCAATAAAAAACACATTATATAAACAAAAAAAAATTATATATGAAACTTTGAATACATTTATTATATTTAAACACATATAATATCAATATTATTTATTATTAAGAAAAAAAACAATATCAATATTATTTATTAATATTGCAACACCAAAAAGAGGAATGCATAGATGCATACTTTAATTTTAAATATGCTTATTTGGGATAGATTTTATAGTTCAAGATCATATGTTATCAATGTCCTTAAACAAAGTATGATTCTAAGTTTCATTCTATGTAATATATCGCATGAGTTCAAAGTTCTTATATTTTTCACAAAGGAAACACTTTGCTTGATTTTTTTTTTTTTAAAGCTTCACATTAATTTTCATAATGTGTGGGACACAAACCAACCTTTTCATGTGATGAACATGCCCCTGATGTTGCAATATGATGAACAAAATAATACATTACAACACGACGAACATAGTAATGTTGCATTGTGTCAAACATACTAACTTCAGACAATGACGAACATAGTAATGTTGCAATCTAAGGAATATAATAATGTTGCAATGTGATGAACATAAATCGATGAACATAGTAATGTTGCAATCTAGAGAACATAATAACGTTGCAATGTGATGAACATAAATTGATGTCATAATGTGATGGACATAGGAATTTCGTCATAACATAAATAAACATTGCACTCTAGCGCATGTCATCCTGTCATCGTAATGTGATGAACATTTCCTCATGTTGCAATGTGACACACTTATTCTAACGTTGCAATGTGACAAACAATTCCAAACATCACAATGTGTCAAACAAATTAACTTTTCTATCTACCAAACATATTAATGTCACAATATGATGAAAGTATAACATTGCAATGTGAAGAACATATTGAAGTCGCAATGTGACGAACATAGTAACATTGTAATCTACCAAACATAGTAATGTCGCAATGTGACGAATAGAGGCATGTCATTGCAATGTGGATAGTAACGTCACAATGTAGTGAACATAAATAGAGGTTGTAATGTGTCCCACATCACCCTATCATTGCAATATGATGAACATTTCATCGCATTGCAATGTGATGCACATATCCTCATGTCACAATGTAAAAAACACTTCCAAACATCGCAATGTGTCGAAATTAGCAGAATTGCAATCTACCAAACATCGTATTGTTGCAATGTGATGAACATATACAGTCTTTGCAATGGATGTTGAAATCTAATGAAGATATGATAACATCATAATGTGACAAACATTTCCAAATGTCACAATGTGTTGAACATATATGGATGTGGATAGGCATGTCATTGCACTGTGTCGCACATCATCTTATCATTGCAATGTGATGAACATTTCCTAATGTTGCATTGTGACACACTTATTCCAACGTCACAATGTGACAAAAAATTCCTAATGTTGCAATATGTTGAACATAGTAACGTTGCAATCTACCAAACATAATAAAGTCGTAGTGTGACGAACACGTAACATTGCAATTTGGATAGTAGCATCACATTGTGACGAACATAAATACATGTCACTATGTAACGAACACAAATACATTTTGCAATGTGTCCCACATCAGCCTATTGTCGCAATATGGAAAATTTTTCCTCACGTTTCAATGTGATGCACATATCCTAACTTCGCAATGTGGCAAACACTTCCAAACGTTGCAATGTGTTGAACATAATAAACTTGCAATCTACCAAACATCATAATGTTGCAATGTGATGAACATGTATGAACATCACAAAGTGAAAAACATTTCCAAATGTCGTAATGTATCTGATCCAAAAAGAATCCATAGAAGGCAAGAATAACTCAGATCTCACAAAGGAAGCTCAAAACACTCAAAATTGCTCCAACAAACAGAGAAAGGGAAAATATTCAAAGTTCCCAAAACTCAATAAAAACGGCATGATCACGAAGAGCGCATAGAAATCTTTCTAACGATGTAAATGACTCATCAAGCAGAGTTATGGTTTGCAAGATATTCATAGTCAAAGTTACAGTCAACTAGGACCAGTCAGCAGGGGACGCATCATTGTCCATACTATTGACATCGGCAACTAACATGGCAGGGTGACATCATCATAGAGATGCTGACATCATCATTCCACGTGGAAACACCATAAGCTTCCACATGTCACCCACTAGTGGACTTTTTAGGGGTCCATATGGACCAATAAGAAAGTGCCACATGGCACCCCCAGGACATGCCACATGGCACCACCCAGTGAGAATCACGTTTTAGTATGACAGTGATAGGGCAAGGCATGTTATCATACTAGTTGGCATATCAGCACGTGCCACATGGCCCAATCATGGGGAAACACGTGGCATCCCAAGAATGCCCAATGTTAGCCCGTGAATGATTTGTGTTTTAAAAAATGAAATGGAGGGTTTGCCAAATCTGGTACCATGCCAAATATATACAGTCGTTAGTGGAGTTTCTAGCAGGCCTCTAAACATAGCGGAGGTTCAAACAATGAATATATATATATATATATGTTAACCGCTACCAAAAATAGAGTCTGACGGGTTCGACCATGGAACCTTTGGCTGGTAAAAATCCTTTAAAACACTGCCCTAACCAACATGCCCAGGGATGTCGCTTGGTACATATGCCACCTTTGTTATTTAAAAATGTGTATTCAGCTAGAGATGGGGGGAAGGTGTGCACGTCCGTACTGTACAATCTAACATTAATTTCGAGACAAATACTGTCATAATTGTAGGTATAGAGGGCATGAAAATCGAGATAGGATTTCTCTTGGGCTTGGGAGTGACAGAGTCGGATTAGAGCATGGAGGCAGTTATTTTTGTGTAATTTGATGCCACAAATACAAGGTGATGTTTGTTTTCTAAGTTGGGCATTATTTATGCAGCTTGATTTAAGAATGAGGTATATTCATGTATTTACCAAAGTCTTTTGCTGAGTTAATAAAAGAGCCTACCCATTTGAGAGCAGGACCCGTAGACATAGCCTTCCAGGGACAAACTCTATTATCATGTTTTTGTGTTCGTATCTGATGCTTATGTCTCTTCATTTCTAAGTTTTCCCTTCTTTAATGGTGCAATTTAATTTATTCTCATTTAATACAATTCTTTGTAAGTCACAATGAAAAGATCCTGGATCATGTTGGTATCAGAATGATCATATTTGACTTGAATTGTTGAGTGTGAATGCTTACTAAGTCCAAGCATAAGCATGGTGAAAGAACTTTAAATAATTTCAATCCCGAAGTTGGCCATGTATCCAGAAGGAAGAAAATGGCAGAAGAGGACAAGCATGATGAAAATGAGAAAAAATTTCACATGGTATTTTATTGCATGTTAGAAATGGTCAAGTGAATGTATGGAGATTACAAGAAGAGGATGAAGAAGAAAGGGAAGAAAAAGGAAGCACATGCAGATGATTATGCTTCAATAAACCAAGGGGCTGGAGCAGATACTCCCAACCCTCCACCTTCACCTTCGAGTTTTGGTTCTTCTTCCTCTGAGCATTCTCATCATTCTCATCATTCTTGCCATAAATCCTCTTTTAAAAAACCATTATTAAAGATTGATGTAAAATTTTCTTTACCTATGTTTAATGGAGATTCTAATCCTGAAAATCTAGATAATTGGATTTGAGAGGTTGACGTGTATTGTCGTGTCCAACATATTTATGGAGATGAAGTTAAAGTGAATATAGCTTCTCTTTTGTTGGAAGGCATCTCTCTCCTATGGTGGGAGAGAAAGCTTCAGGATGGAAGTAAGTGTGGTAAGATTCTTTCCTCATGGTTGGAGTTTAAATCAACGATCAAGAAGAAATTATATCCATTAGGGTATTTACATAAAGAAATGATGGAATGACAAACCTTAAGGAAAAGTAAAGGACAAAATGTATAAAGTTTCACAAAAGAATTTAAGAAGAAATCTCTTGCATTGAACATTCCTTTAGATTTTTATGATACTTTAATGAAGTATATTGGCGTACTTCATAGTTATATTCAACATAATTTTCTCTTGTTTAACCTCACTAGTCTTGATGAAGTTTGTGTACAAGTCACTCACCTAGAGAACAGTGGGAAACATGTTCAAGAAGATCCCACAAAGAAACCTTCCCATTTTCCACAAAATACTTTTAAGAAGTTTAAAAGGAAGGAAAATAAGACCACTACAATAATGATAGAAGGAGGAAAACCATCTTGCACTCATTGCAAGAAGAGAGGTCATGATGAAGAACATTGTTGGAAACTATATCCGAAAAAGAAACCGAAACAATTCAGTGGAAAGGGGAAGACAAAGACTGTTGCTACACTACATCAAGATATTGGTTCCGATTCAGGAGATGAAGGAAATATCACAGTGGTTGGAGTACAAGGTAAAGGCTATCTTCATGCTAGTTCTAGTTCCAATGATGAATCTCATATTGATGAACAAAAGAGGAATGAGTTATTTCACATAAGAGTTGTATATAAACATACTAAGATAGATACATTGATTGATCTAGATTCCCATGTAAACTCAATATCTAAAGAACTTGTCAATAAAATGGGTCTTGAAATGAAACCACATTCGAAACCTTATCCTCTTGGTTGGGTATGTGACAAAGCCAAACTTAATGTAACCAAACAATGTAGGATAATATTTTCTATTGCTTCAAAATTGATTGATGAAGTTGATTTGGATGTTGTACCACTTGATATATGTGGCATAGTGTTGGGAAGTCCTTATCTTTATGATAGAAAAATAGTCTTCTTTCGACATGAGAACAAATACCACTTTACTAAGGGAGGAGTGGAATATATTGTTAGAGCTCACAACATGAGGGTAAAATACAACACTTGTTAGTGCAGGGAAAATGAAAAGAATCATAAACACTAATAAGAGATGTGTACTCATGGTCATTAGAGAGAAAGATGTCGGGACATATGATGTTTTCCAAGGGTGTGATCCATCTCATAAAAATGAATTAATTGATATTTTTTCTAAGCATGATGATATTTTTGAGGAACCGGATGGATTACCTCCTAAGAAGGAAATCGAACATGAGATACATCTTCAACAAGATTCTCCTTTGCCTTATGTGGGCATGTATAGGATGTCAGTTGTGGACATGAAAAAGATCAAGAAGCAGGTATAGGGATTATTGGATCAATGGGTAATCAGACCCATTTCATCTCCTTGTGGTTCTCTAATCGTGATGGTTCCAAAGAAGGATGACACATGGAGAATGTGTGTCAATTTCCAGGACTTAAATAAAATCACAATGAAAAATCGATACCCTCTTCCTTCTATATATGATTTACTTGATCAATTGAAGAGTGTTGTCTATTTCACTAAGGTGGATTTGCGCAGTGGATATTATCAAACCAGAGTAGTAGAACAAGATGCATGGAAAATTTTCCTTAAAATGAAACATGGATTTTTTGAGTGGTTGGTTATGTCATTTGGGCTTTGTAATGCTCCAACAAATTTCATGCGTGTGATGAATGATGTATTCAGGCCTTTCATAGATGACTTTGTGATTGTATATTTAGATGACATTCTTGTTTTTAGAGGGACATGGGATGAGCATGTGAGGCATGAAAATAAAGTATTGGATACTTTGCAAAGGGAGAATCTATAAGTAAAATTGTCTAAATGTTAATTTTTCAAGACTACACTTCTATACTTAGGTCATATTGTAGGAGGAGGACAATTGAAAATTGACCCTTCCAAAATTGATGTAATTGTAAATTGGCCAGAGATAAAAAGTGTAACCAAAGCTAGAAGCTTCTTAGGTGTAGTCTAATATTGGAGGAGATTCAATCCCAACTTCTCCTTCATAGAATCTCCTCTACATGCCTTAACCAGTGTGAAAAACACTTTTCACTGGGAAGGAAAAAAATAAAAATATTTTGACACTTTGAAAGGGAAGATTAGTACCACACCAGTATTAGCACTGCCGAATCTTCAACAACCTTTTTAGATTAAGACAGATTCCAAGGGATACACCATGGGTGCAGTACTAATGAAATATCATAAGCCTATCTGTTACCACTTTGAAACTTTTAACCAAGTTGTTGTTAACTATCCTACATATGATCAAGAGTTGTATGCGTTAGTTCAGATTGTAAATAAATCAAAGAACTACTTGTAATACACCACCAACTATGTGTAGACCTTCCATGAACCTCCCAGCCTTAGACCACGTTGATCATCACTCTCAATAGTAGGTCACCCCTGAGCTGGGACTAAACTCCACTCCTGAGGTAATTCTAGATAAAATAAACCATGCAAACAAACACGGTGAGGATACACTCACTTTTGTATTATTTAATGAAGATGGATTACATATTTATATAGGAAAAGACTCTCCGGATTCGGCTACATGCAAACCAAAGACAACTAGACTCTTAACTAAGAACTAACTCTTAACATGCCTACAACTGACTCTCACAACTGAAGCTTATAACTGGTGCTTACAACTGATGCTTTCTCCATTATTTCCAAGTCTCCCCCTTAATGGAGAATGGATTGACTTCTACACCTAACATCTCCCTAAACAGTTCAAACTTAATCTTTCCAAGAGGCTTAGTGAAAATATCAGTAGCATTTTCACTAGTATTACAATACACAAGAGTTATTTCATTTGACTGCAACTTTTCTCTAACAAAATGATACTGAGCTTCAACATGCTTTGTCCTTGCATGAAAAATCAGATTCTTCGCAATATTTATTGAACTTTGATTGTCACATATGATCATCGTAGGTTCCTTTCGTTCTTCTTCAACATCTTGAAGAAGTCTTCTTAACCAAACAACTTCACAAGTTGCTGCACACAAGGCTTTATATTCTTCTTCGGTAGAAGACAAAGATATAGTAGGTTGCTTTTTACTGCTCCATGAAACAACCTCGGATCCAATGCTGAACGCATATCCAGTGGTTGATCTTCGATCATCCAGATTGCCAACCCAATCAGAATCTGAATAACCTGTCAACTTAACATCAGATGCATCAGTATATTTAATACCATAATCAAGTGTACCTTTTAGATACCTGAGTATTGCATTTGTTGCATTCCAATGGCTTTCATGAGGTTTCACCATGAACTGACTTAACACACTCATAGAATATGAAATATCAGGTTTGGTTGTGGTGAGATAATTTAGATTACCCACCATCTGTCTATACACAGTGCCATTCACCTCCTTCGAACCATCATCAAAAGACAATTTCACATTCTGTTGCATGGGAGTAGTAGAAGACTTACACTGATCCATTTTAAATATCTTAAGTATTTCTCTGACATACTTACTCTGACAAAAAAAAGTTTGGCCTGCATTTCTCCAAACTTCAAGACCTAGGCAGTAATGTAACTAACCGAGATCTTTCATTTCAAACACCTTTGATAACTGCTCCTTGATTTCATCAATTAACTTCTCTGCATTTCCTATAATTATTAAATCATCAACATATAATGAAATCAATCCTATATACCCCTGTTCATCAAATTTGGTATACAGATTTGGATCACTTTTTCTCTGCATAAAACCCTGTTGAAGAAAGAAAGAGTCTATCTTCTCATACCATGACCTAGGTGCTTGTTTTAGTCCATACAATGCTTTCTTTAACTTACACACTAAGTTTTCTTGCCCCTTTTCAACAAACCCTTCAGGTTGAGTGAGGTAAACCTCTTCCTTTAACTCACCATTCAAAAATGCAGATTTAACATCTAACTGATGCAACTTCCAATGATACTTTGTAGCTAAAGCGATTAACATTCTGATAGTATTCAATTTAGCTACTGGTGCAAATGTTTCAGCATAATCAATACCTTCTATTTGTGAATACCCCTTTGCAACCAGTCTAGCCTTATACTTATCTATACTACCATTTGATTTAAACTTGGGTTTGTATATCCATTTGCATCCAATGGGCTTCTTATGTTTAGGCAATTCAGTCAATTCCCAAGTATTGTTTTTCATTATAGATTCATATTCTTCCTCCATTGAATTTTGTCATTCATCATGTTCATTAGCTTCATCAAAATTCATGGGTTCTATGACATTTGAAATTCTACTCATTAGGGCATAGTCTTTATACCTCAGGAAGCCGAATTTGTCTTGAAGATCTTCTCAAGTGATTATCTTCCTCGCCACTTTGTGAAGATTTTTCTTCACCTGTAGGTGAACTGTGACTGTTGGAATTGTCCATATCACTGAGTCCTTCTTGCTACTGCTACTATTGTCACTGCAGGGATGGCTGTTGTTGTCGCTATGGGGATGGTTGCTGCTGCTGTTGTCGCTACGGGGATGGTTGCTGTTGTGTGGGATGCTGCTATTGCTGCTCTTCTTTAACTTCTTCATCAAGAAGTCTCTTCCATTCCTCATGATTGTTGTCTTCATGATTTCCTTCTTCTTGCTCATGGAAAAGTACATCTCTATTTGCAAATACTTTGTGAGTAGCAGGATCAAATAGTTTGTATGCTTTAAATTTAGAACAATACCCAATGAAAATACATTTAGTGGCTTTAGCATCCAATTTCCTATTCTCCTTTGGAATATGTGAAAAATTCTTACACCCAAATACTTTCAAATTATTAACTGCAGGTTTGGAACCATACAAGACTTCGAAAGGAGTAACATTATCAAGACACCTTGTTGGACTTCTATTCTTTAAATAAACTATAGTATTTATGGCTTCAGCCCAAAATGCATTTGAGAGATTCTTACCTTTCATCATACTACGTGCACACTCTACTAGAGTTCTATTTTTCCTTTCGGTAACTCCATTTTTTTGTGGAGTGTGAGGTACTGTAAACTGCTGTACTATTCCATTATCTTTGCAATATTTGTTGAAGTCCCCTGATTTATACTCTCCCCCTTGATCTGAACGAAGGATTTTGATGGATTTTCCTGAATGCTTTTCCACCATGGTTCTGAATTCCTTAAAGTACTTAAAAACATCACTTTTTCATCTAAGGAAGTAAACCCATGTGTATCTCGTGCAATCATCAATAAATAACAGAAAGTAAAATGCACCTCCTAAACACCTAGTCTGCATAGGCCCACAAACATCAATATGCACAAGATCTAACACATATCTCTTTTTCTTATCAAGATTAGAGGGGAATTCATCTATGTGCATCTTTCCTAATGCACATCCATCACAAGCAACCTTTTAATTTTTTAACATGGGAAGTCCTTCAACCATATTCTTTTTCTGTAATAACAATAAATCAAGATGATTGATGTGTCCATACCTTTGATGCCAAAGAATCTCTATTGGCATAGTGGCAGAAGTCAGTGCATGATGTGCTTTGCTGGTAACATAAAGTTTGTATAGACCTCCTACTCTAACACCCCTTGCAACAGTTCAGAAGTGGTCCAGCAGATCCTTCACTATGCAATAATTCTTGAAGAATTCAACCTTCAAGTTCTGATCTGTAATGGTGGACATAGAGATAAAAATTTTCTTTATTCCTGGCACATACACCACATTACGAATGTGACGAATAGTACCATTCGACAATGTCACAGGAATGTCTCCATATCCCTTGATCTGATGAGCGCGATCATCTCCAAGATATATGCTGGCACCATTCTGTGTTTCTTTAAAATTAGCATACCAATTTTTATTACAACACCATTCTGTGTTTCTTTAAAATTAGCATACCAATTTTTATTACAAGTCATATGTACTGATGCTCCAGAATCCACAAACCAGGCATCAGGATCATCAGTTTCAGCAGATAAAGTAGCGTTAGACACAAATAGCCTAAGATCCCGTGGTGAGATCGGAAGAGC
>CBVK0103183879.1:0-17529 GCA_900067695.1 Picea abies | reverse complement strand
TAACTACTCATCTCATCATCAGTTTCACGGGTTGAAGGGCCTTCATTTCCACTCACTTTCTTATTTCATGAGTCTGTTTTAACACTTAGCCATTTTCTCAGTTTCGTGGGTTCGCGGGTTCGAGCTCTCACTCTCAATTTTCTGTGACCTTACTTTTTCACCCCAAGTTCCATGATCTACATTTTGACCATCAACCTTGTCATGGGTGCTGATATCCAAAGTATCTCATTCCTCTTGCATGCGAGTCCAATCAACTATTCGTCTACACTTAGTACATTTTTGATCATCTATACAACCACGGGTTCGAGGGTCCCTGAGTTGGCGGGTTCATAAAAAAATCTTATTCAATTTCCCTCTCATCCGTCCTTGTAGCCTACAAACTACCTCCTCAATTTCCGCTACTCACAATTTTCTCTCCCCTCTCATCCCATCTCCCATACTTAGCCAAATTCTCAAATCTATTCCAAGGCATGGAAACCCGTGAATGAGAATATGACACATGGCATTGAATGAGGTCATGACACATGGAAAATCAACATCGAAGACATGTGGAAACATAAAATTTGAGACACATGGAATGATATTATTGGATTAAAATTTGAGACACATGGAATGATATTATTGGATGACTCATCATGGTGACTGGGCATAAGTTGGACAATGATAAGATTCAAAAAATTATTATTTTATTCAACAATTTTCCAAGGGTCGATCCTCCAAGCTCCATAATTTCTTTTCTTCTCGTGTTTCTTATTAAGTGTATCAAACACTTAGTATTATATATAATGAAAAATATAATATACCAATGCATGTGGGATAGAATTTTAAACCAAAAAGTCAATTTTTATGAAGGGAAGCACGGAATTCATCCAAGGGCCCACATTTGGCCATCAATTTTGATCGACAATGGCTGAGTGTTGATCTTCTAGAGGCCATAACGTGAGCTCCGAATGTCGGAATCACACAAAATGTATATAGTTGGAAAGGTATTTCGACATAGAATATGTTCGTATATATTTCAAGTGCTTAAAGTTGATAATTTTTTCTCAGAAATTAAAATATCAGAAAATGCATTTTTAATGGGCCTACATGACAACTCAACTTCACGAGCTCATATCTTGAGATCTGTGTGAAGGATTTGGGAAAATTTTATATCGTTGGAAATATAAGATGATAAATATCATATCTGAAATGATTTCCATGGCTAAAATTTTTATTATCATTCCAAGAAAATTAAAACAAATCATCCTCATTTAAATGAAAATTAATTAAATTTAAAAAAATAAAAGTTTAATTTAAAATTTTATTAAAAAAGGAGAGGGATCCATTTTCAATATACTTATATTAATGATGTGAGTTCATTAATGAAGAATTAATGAGGAATTAATTAAAGGAAATTTTCCAAGAAGAAACTTGTAAGGGAATTTCAAGAGAGGAAGAAAACCTTAACTACTCAAGTAGTTAGAAAATCTCTTCTTAAAAAGAGAAGAAAGACTTCATAAAATGTTCCAATAATAAGTATTGTCAGAGGGACAGGGAAAAAGATTAGAGGAAGAAGAAGGTACAACCATGGATAGACAATCAAGCTTCTGATCAAAATAAAGAAATCTCCATATTTTCCATTCTTTCTATTATTCTACACAACTTCTCATAGTTTTATTCTTGAATCTTAGAATTGGGAACAAGGCTGAGTTGTTGAGTGTTTTTATTGTATTCTTCTGCAAAATTTTCTTGTATGATCATGGAGTATTTTCAGCCACATACATGGCTATCAAATTTTTGGTAATGAAGAACAATTCTCATGAATAAAATCTACAAAGAATTGCTTCGGGGATGATCTTAATTGTATCTTGTAACTTTGAGTTTTAAGTATGAGATATTTGAGGTTGATGTATCAATTTCTCTTTTATTACTAATTGCAGTACTCTATTAAAATTCTTTGAGATGATCAAATGATACGGCGACCACCGAGATCTACACTCTTTCCCTACACGACGCTCTTCCGATCTCACGAAATCTCCATATTTTCCATTCTTTCTATTATTCTACACAACTTCTCATAGTTTTATTCTTGAATCTTAGAATTGGGAACAAGGCTGAGTTGTTGAGTGTTTTTCTTGTATTCTTCTGCAAAATTTTCTTGTATGATCATGGAGTATTTTCAGCCACATACATGGCTATCAAATTTTTGGTAATGAAGAACAATTCTCATGAATAAAATCTACAAAGAATTGCTTCGGAGATGATCTTAATTGTATCTTGTAACTTTGAGTTTTAAGTATGAGATATTTGAGGTTGATGTATCAATTTCTCTTTTATTACTAATTGTAGTACTCTATTAAAATTCTTTGAGATGATCAAATCATTCTCTCCTATTTCTCATGAAGAAGATATGGATGAGTTTATATACTATTAAGAAGATTGTGTGTGATGATGATCACAATTTATTTCTAATGTTGAATCCCCCCTTCAATCTTTTCTTATTGTAAAAATACTTTTGTTGCACATAAATATCATATTGGGTTATTGAAGAACCATTTTCATATAAATCCAAGCAATAAAGATTTAGGGTTTTCTGCCTAGCACTCTCCCTAATCCAAGATATTCAAAGATACATATATTTTATCCAAAGAGGAGAACCATCTCTATAAGAATGCAGGGGGATTTGTATCCCTGCGAGGTTGTCATTTCAGTCCTAACGGATTCAAGCGTCAACAAGCACTATCTTTTATATTCCACACATATATTTGACTCTTGTTCTTTTTATAATTCCTCCTGAGATGTCACCAATTTAAATCGATTGGCCATAATTTGAGAGGCACCTCCTAGCAGTAGGGTGTCATCTAAAAATTGAGAATATTTATTCTTTTGAATCCTCTTGCGATCTTCAAACCAGGGATGGAGGCAATTATTCTTTCATGTTCTAATCTTGTATTCAACGAATCTTCCATTAATACATACAAAATAGGAGAGAGAGGTCATCTCTATCTTAATCCTCTGGAGACTTTAAAAAAGAGGAAAACCTATCATTGATTAAAGGAGATATCCATGGAGTGGAGATGCAGGCTCCGATCCAAGATATAAAAGATTGGTTAAACCAATTTTTTTTTAGAACTTCAAAAAGGAAACTAGGCTTTACTTGATCAAATGAATTTTCCATATCTATTTTAATAACCATACATTTATCTCCATTTCCGAAACCGGTGTGGATCACCTCCTAGACCAGGGTTATATTGTTCCAAATATGCCTTTTTTCAACAAAGACACCTTGATTTGGGAGGATGAGGCGAGGAAATATAGGCTTCAATCTATTTGCAATGACTTTTGTGAAACGTTTGTGTGATACACTGCAGATAGATATGGGGTGGAACTTGTCAAAGGAAGAAGCATTTTTTTCTTTGGGGATCAAGGATAGGAAGGACGAGTTAGTGGCACCACCCATACTAAAGGATTTTTCAAAATATTTGATCATTCGAATGAAATCAGTATTAATAATTGACCAACATTTTAGATAAAATTGAAGAGTGAATCCATCTGGTCCATGAGACTTATCCGGGTCAAACTAATTGAAGGCTTCACAAATTTCTTCAACATATACCTCCTTGTTTATATCTACATTGTCCTCTTTTGAGACCAAGGCAAGGATATGTTATATAAATTGTTCTCTCTTTTCTTGACTGTCTTCTCCATCCTTTGTATATAGGTTCCCAAAATGAGTTGAAGTTTCCTTCTTAATTTCCTCAAAGGAGGTAATGAATTCTCCCAACCGAGACTTTATTTCTTCTACTCTGTTTCTACATTGTCGAGCCTTTGCCTTCTTATGAAAGAAGCATGTGTTTTTATTCCCTGCCTGAAGCCACAAAGATCTTGAAAATGGGTTTAGGAGATCCATCCACCCATTGGTTACACACATTGGAGATTAAAGGGAAGAAGTCAGGGGAATCCATCCAAAGGGGGTTAAACATAAAATTAATTGCACCTAAATTTTCCTCCTTTTCAAAGAACAAAGAGATTGGGCGGTGATCAAAGTGACCCCAGGGAATTATATGGGAGGAAATATTATCTGGAAGGGATAACAAAGAGCTGTGGAAAAGGAAACTATCAATCCTAGCTGCAATGTGTCCCACCCCAGTTCAATTGTTGATCCAAGTGTATTTTCCTTTGTTGGGATAGATATTAAATAGATCCAAGCCATATACCATGTATTCCATGCATTCCCTAAAAGGATCTCTTACTATAGAGCCACCTCTTTTTCCATTCATATGGATAGTTGTGTTAAAGTCACAAGCCATGATACAATTTTGCAGAAACTCAACATCCTTGATGCCCAACAAGGACTCCCAACATTCTAATTTCTCCCAATAATTATTAGGTATATAAACATTAATGATAAGATAAATCTTACCCAAGGGTAGACGTTTCAGTTGGGCCATAACCCAATGTGTTGCTTCATATCTTCTTTCTTCATGGAAGGTCGTTGTATTCCATATGGTACAAATTTTCCCTGAGGCTCCTCTTACACTAATAACTACTCCTATTGCTTTTCAAAGTTGTTGAATTTCACGAAGGGATTCATGCCCTTGCATTTTAGTCTCCTGGATTAAGAGGATTTGATGTTTTTCTGACTTAATTAACTTTCCCATAGCTTCCTTTTTTTTCCTTTTTCCCCGATATCCCTACAATTCCAAGAGACTATTTTCATTAATTAATTGTGGATTTGGATTTCCCACCTTTAGAGGGATGAGAATGACCCTTTGCAGGGGGTGCCTTTCCATATTTCCCATATTTCTTGAATACTTCTTCCAGAGTGGTATATATCCAAAGTTCTTTGTCCCAAGTTACATATGTTTCCCTTCTATTTCGATTAGTTTTCCGACCCACCTTCTTTACTTTGGAGCTCTTAGTGACCTCCAAGTCCAAATATTCCCCCGAGTCCTCCTAACTATCATCATCAATAGTTACAAGAATATATGAAGGAACACGGGGGGGGGATCATGCTAGGGGAAGGGCCCCCAAGATGATTTACTTCAGGTTCTTGCTGATATAGTGGTAGAGCTGGGTATTTTTCCTAATGGATATTATTTTCCTTTGTTATTTCCTTTTCCCTTGAGTTTATAGTCTCTACTTCTAGATTTTCTAGTGTTGTATATCGGTTTTTACTGCTTTCTTCTTCATGGTCCCCCACCAAAGAAAAATTTCCTTTATTAAGAGAAGGAGGCGTGGATATGTCTCTGTGCTCATACTGATGTGTTTTCGCTTTGCTGGGGATTTTGTTTCTTTTGGATTGCTGCCATCGCTCATATTCTTTTTCTTTTGACTGATCTACCTTTTACTCGAGACAAGTTTTTGCGAAGTGGTCGTATTCATGGCAAGCTTTAGAATTGAATGGGAGTTGTTCATAGTCCATTATCTGGATGTAGGACCAATTATCCAAGGTGAGATGGATGGCCTCTGGTAACCCTTTTTCTAGATCTAATTATACACCTATACGTGCGCAATATTGAAGGTATTATCATGGTTTGACTCAATCAATGAATCTTCCTAGTCTATTCACAATGTTTTTCAAGGTTTCATCATTCCAACAGTACATGGGAAGAAAGGGAAAATGGACCCATACTGGGATTTCTGAGGGGATGTCATTTTATGGAATAAATTTTGGAGTACACTTATTCACATACATTCCCCTTGATCCCATAAAATAGAGGTCACTTCTAAAGATCATATCTCTATCAATTTTATTTTCAAAGAGAAAGACAAATAACCCTTTACCACAAAACGTAGAGGACATTTTCCCTTGAATATTTTTCTTCCATTGTGCCATTGCTCTTGGAGAGGGCCACAACCCCATAAAATGACCGATCAACCCATTCTCTTATAGCTGAAGGGAAAATGGGCGAGAGGTAGAGGAGTGCACAAGAACTTTGGGGATCTCATCGATCTTCTTCACAAAACATGACGGAGGAGGGAAATTCACCTTTTTTTATATAGGAGGCGATTAGAGATTGAAAGGATGCGATGTAAGCAGAGAGGGGAGGGGGATTGTCCACTGAACCATAGGCCATGAGGGCTGCAGATGCAATTAGAACAAGGTAATTTCTTTAGAGTGATGTCAATTTGGGCAATTAATCTCTGAATTAAAGAATATGGGAGGGGATGTGACCACATCTCCCATCTATAGCAGACCTTATCATGTCAACAAAGTTCACACTACACTCAACAACCACCTCGTATTGGTGAAATGAGGCCTTCTTTCAACACACCATATATTATATATCTCCCGCATGATATAATTTACCTCATAATTATGTGAAGTGATGGTCTCATGTGGGATTTTCCCATCACAACAGGCTTGAATCTTTGTATCCAGTCCCCTCGACCTTGTAGGCATCTCCATCCACATAGGAACCACAACACATTATCTAGATTCCACAATGAAATCGTATGGGTGGGGGGGAATCATATCATTTTATGGCACTATCTTCTCTTCCAAGGGCATCTTTGTTAGCTTCAAATTGCAACATTTTATGAAGACAAGGATTAGGAAATAAGTAACATGGAGAAAAAACTGTTTTAGGCGTGCACAATTCTGCCAAGACTCACATTAGCTTGCTACAACATCCTATTCACAATGTGGTGTCACAAAAAATTCCCATGCGACTATACATAGTGTAAACTAGCTTGCCTCCAAGATCAAATACAAACCCAACAATCCGATATGGAGACTTTGCACGCCTCAAATTCCAATATCACTCACCAGATGCAAGAAAAAGAAATTAAATGGGATGAGGAACTAGCCATTGTTCTTCGCATGGTGAATCAACATAGATCTTAGCTTCAGACTCTTCATCGGCATGCCTAACACCATTATCTAGGTGTCTTAGTTCAACAGATTCCAATGCCTTCAACCATATCGATTTCCTCTTGTGAAGTTCAACAACCAATGCCACAACAACCTATGCATGACATCCAAGAACCAACTTCAGGCGAGGTAGACACATATGTGAAACTCTCTTAAATTATCCCAATGCAGTGTAAAGCTACGTTTTTTCTATTCTCCTTTGTTGCAGTCTATACTTTGCATGATTGCACTCATTTTTTTTTTATGTACCTAGGAGCACCTATGATTCATCTAAATTTATGTAAGACTGTAGTTCTGGTTCAGACCTTTGCCCATTTTGAAAATTTGTACTATTTGGATGTTTTTGCGCATGCACAACCCACCTTTAAATAAAATCCATAATTGTTTATGTTAAAAAAAATAGCCTTCAATTTTTTCTATGTGTCATGGAGATTCACCCATATAATATACATATGAATTTAGGGGGGGTTCTTAAAATCACCCATGAATTTGACCTGAAGAAAATGAAAATATACATTAGATAAAGAGATATAAAGAAGAACTACAAGAAGAAAGAAATATTATAAACTTCGGTCGACATTTAGAAGATAGAATAGGACAAATGACATAAAAAAGAGAAGAGATGTGTGATGTGAGGGATCCAAGGAAGTCGAGTCGAGAGAAACCATAGGAGTGGTAGATCATTGGAGTGATTGAGTAATATGAGTGTGGTGATGACCAATCGAATATGGAAAAAGAAGTATCTTTGATGGCTTCTGTGAGGAGTGAGAGCCTACAATTGGTAGAGGAAACAATTGGCGCCCTTCGACTGGAAGATGTTGGTTGTAACACCCCTGTTTCCCCCAACTTGTAATTAATCATTAATTAGGATTACCATGCTATGGCATGAGAACTATGTAAATGTATTATTGTTGAATTGCCAATAACTGAATGTGGGGGTGAAGCCTCAAAGTATTGGCCATGATATCACTAGAGGAAAGAGTGAGGAAACTATAGAAGAAGGTTCATTCGTTCAAATGACCCAAATTCTCTTTGTTGAGATAATAAGCCCCATCCAGATCCCGTGGAGGAAGCAATTAAGTTAAGAAGGATTGGTGGTTGAACCATCAACCACCCCCATGAATGGAAGATGGTCTAGTTGAGGAGACATGCGACTATCATCCTGAAGTACCACAAATTCTTGCAGACCTAGGATGACCTGAGTTTCCTTCTGACATAAGGAACATGATAAGGAGGAGAACCTTCCTGAAAAGGGTGTTGCATGCATGCAAGGAGGGGAATATAGTCAGAGAGGAGAACGCACAGAGCTCTCCAACGAATGATTAAAAGAAGGCCGTGAGCTTGATGTTGAAGGGAGCATTTGATAAACCTCACCAAGGTTGTGACAGAGAAAGATATCTCTGAGAGTTGTAGAGAACAAGACTTGAGCAGAAGATGAGACATAGAAAGAATCCCTGAGAAACTGTGAGAGTTCCTTGGTGATATCATGGCTTGGCACGGGGTGGCCAGAGCTCTATGAATGAATTCCTCTGAGCCTATGATTGGGTGGAGAGGAGAAGGCACACAATCAGTTGGTTGGCTGTATCTTGTATTAGATAAGTACTTATTATGCCCAATGCACTTAATTTGGAATGCATGATTTGATTATCTTTAGACATGATAAATTGTGCCTTGGTGAAATTGATTATAAGGATATTTACTATCCTTTTGTAAAATGTTGTGTTTGAATGGTTGTAAGGAAATAATCCCAGCCTTTGGTTTGGTCAGAAAAACCTTCGAGGTGTTTTCCCCTAGGATTCGCCTCATAGTTACAGAGTTGGAGTAGACTTCTTGATATTGCCACAGTCTCGTTAATTCCATGAGATTTCCCCACCCTGTTTTAGAACTTAAAGTTCTGTGAATTTGGAGGGTGCTTCCTTCAAAAGAGTATCCTAAGAGACCACAGGCTCGTGCCCACCACCTTAATCAAATATTGGCTAAGAGTAAATATTATAGTCTGAGATACCTTAGAGAATCCATATGACCAGGGTTTGGGAACCCTGCGCTAGTCCTAAAGTAGCTAGCTCTTATTGGCTTCGGAGCTTCAGGATCTCGAAGCTTCGGTATGATAAAACTTCACAACTGCCAAGACTCCTGAATGACAAAGTTGTGAAGTGAAGAGGATAGTTGGATGAACAAGTACATGGCAAGAGATCTTGTGGTCCAGAGACTTCGTACTCCCAAGGAATTTGGCCAAGGGTTTTGAAGGAGTGAAAACCACTGAAGTCGCAAATGCCGAAATAGATCTCGGTCATTGATAGGAAAAGGATGTGTGGTGATGGATCCTATAGTCTGGAGTGTTGGAACTTTGGGGGATTTAAGGTATGATGCGTTGATAAGCTCTGAAGCCCAGATTTGCGAAGCAACAAGAGTTGTCGATCTGGAGGAGCTTTCGGACCACCCGTGACCATTGGATCCATTCCATGGTCAATTTGGCTTTGACCTACTCTTGAGGTGAGAAGAAGATTACACCTTGAAACCCACGAACACCAAAATTGTGAAGCAACGGGAGCCGTAGATCTATGGATCTACATGGACAGATCTCTGTTGTGAGATCCAAGGGATGTTAGAAGACTATCAGTTGGGTGTGACCTGGCAAGCCTATGTCACTAGGGTGACATGGAACCACAATAGATGAGCCATTTTCCCCCTCGATTCGTGTCTTTCGTAGACCCTATATGTCTATTGGGACATGACATGTCTCACCCTTTGATGAGGCTACGTGTTACCCCTTACCCACACTGTGTGTCAGCCCCTAGTACGTGCCCGCCTGGACAAAGTGGATGGTGACATAATCTGAGACTTTGAGATCCTAGGACTTTAAGACTCTAGAGGATTTTCAGTGTAATATCATGGAGAGACCGAAAGTCCCGAAGGCAAAAGCTACATGGAAAGCTTACAAGACTTTGGAAAGATTGAGAGGCTGGAGCATTGGAACTAGGTCTGCTGAAGGGCTAGACCCACCTTTACATGTCCCTGTATATACCGCGTCACCACATGTAGGTGGGGACCTCTTGGGAGTTTGAGAGTTCAGGACTCTGGAGGTTTGGAGCATGGTGTCAAAGGTAAGTTGAAAGGGGTTGACGACTTGAGCTATGTGGCAACATTTCAGAGCTCTGGGAGTTCAGGACTCTGGAGGATATGCGTGCATAGACAGAAAGGGGGCGCTTAGTGTCGAAGCACTTAACGCTAAACTTATTCCTTAAGAATAAGCATTGACATGGAGGCAGATCCATTGTTGGATTATTAGTTGGTGGCTTTCCACCATAGGTTTAGGAGCACTAGAACCTATGAAACTTCGGGGAACTCAAGATGATGGATAGGAGATGGACTCACGTGGATGCCATGTGGCCCTTGTCTAAAGACGCTCGAGGAGATTTGGTAGGACATAGATCCCGTTCTAAAACTAGGATTTGGACTTGATAGCAATGGTTGGAAATATCGTGACAAGCATAAGGTATTGGAGGTCTCAAAAAGAGGTTCCAGGATAATTAAGAAAGGAAATTTTTTTATGCCCCATTTCTTAGAAATCCGGTTAAAAGATTGGGTGTGTTACAAATGGGTATCAGAGCATGGAAACAACACTTGGTCTTCTTGGGCTCATGCACTAGTCCTATAAATATATTATTATAAGACTTTAAGGGGTAACACTCTATCTTACCGCATTCCTAAGAGGTTTATCCAAACCTCTACCAAAGAGAGGAATGAAACCTGCCGCTGTGGATAGATGTTTTTGAAATTTACACTGCGCATTGCTAACATTTCCAAATGAAGCAGTTGACTTCACCTTGTAATTATACGTGATGTTATATAGTCATAAGATTATATTCCCAAGGCTAAGACAAACCCATTGAGAATATTATGTCCAAAAAAAAATCATCTACATAAGTTTCTTGAGTAGAATGATGCATATTTAAATTTCAATTGGGATTTTACCCAACAACATTGAACCATGCTAATCCTATGGCATAGGAAGCCTACCATTTATTTTCAAAAATGATGGCCAATCCTACATGAGTAGGAATATGCCGATGAACACTAATAGCGAGACTTGGACGTGAAGGGATTGAAAGGATCCGTAACAATGATAATTAATGCTTCAATAAAGGATTGAACACAATACATGTGTATGACCCCTCATGATCATAGGATTAAAGAGAGACCGATGTAAGTTCCGATTAAAGAGGTGTCAAAACAATTTTGGATGACCAATGGGTTAGATTGACATCTAGTGGTGGATGGTAGCTACCTGGAAATGGCTTGGTATTATTAGATAGATATAAGTGGGATTTTAGGGAGAGATTCCATTATGACTGTGAGACTAGTCATATGAGTGACTGTAATCTGTCACTAAAGAAACCTGATATTTAGACTAAAATGGAAATGTGAATGGGTGAGGTAAAAAGGTGCAATAGATGCACCTACAGGTATACAAATATGTGTATATATATGCTTAAAGGAATAGTATGACTGCAAGCTTACAATTGAGAGGGAAGCTCGGTGTTGAGTGTACCTATGAGGCTTGTCATAAGGATGGAAGCAATATCCTTAGAGGAGGATCTGGAAGTCTACTATTTCCATGTGCATGTATGACATGGAAAGGGTGCAAGCAATGAGCTTGCATGATGAATTCTTGGGCTAGGTTTGTATGTGTTTGAATGCATGGTTTAATGCATTGTTAAGCTTCTTGACATGAAGCCTGATATTAATACCCTAAGAACTTTGAATTGCTTACATAGTTGTAGGTCTTAGATGAACAACTATGAGGACAAGTAAAACTGTAAAAAGAGAGAATGAATAAACGAGTATGTTTTATTGAATAGGCTTGGTTGAAGCCATGTTAAGAAAAGGTAGTGAGGCCTTAGAAATAACTCAACTGGGCTGAAAAGTCCCAGGCGGTGTAGAAAGAATTGGAAGAAGGGGAGAGACCTCAATTCCTTTCTTGTTGTGTATTATGTTTTATCTGGGATGAGTAAGCTGGTACATTGATGAAAGTAAATGTTTTAACACCATAGTGATGATGGTCTTATTACTGTAGAAACAATCGAGAACTGTTTGTGTTGCACTCATGAAAAAATTAAGGATAATGTGATGAGGTGCATAAAGATATGCTAGGACATGTCTAAAAATGTTTTAATGTCTCAATGTTATGCACAAAATTTTGAAAGGCAATTGTATGTTGTGGATACCCAAGTAGGGTATGATTTAGGAAGAAAACCTTGATCGAATTAGGTTAATAAAGAACCTGGAAGAGAAGAGGAATGCCAGCCATTCATTGGAAGGAAAAATCGATCGCAGTCGTCAGATTGAATTAAGGATCCACCAGAGATAACAGATCAAACACCAACCGTTTGATTAGATCGATGACCAATGATAATTGTGGAGATTACATATGCACACAGGTTAACGTCGGGACTTGTACCTGTAATTTAAACTCAATAGAGCTTTGTTTTGAGTTTGGGATCCAATCGTATATCAGATGACCTGTATTCATTGCAGAGATCGTGGGATAAGTTAACAATTGCAAAAATTCATAATCCACAATCAACCAGAAATGTTGATCTTGACAAGTCAATAGTTCAATTACTCACGTCAACTCCATTACCAGTGAGCATCTTCCACTGTGGAGATCGGGAGGAGAGTTAAACTGTGAGCTAGTTGAGGTTCCACAATCCCTTGAAGCCATTGGATCTGGGAGAAGATAGATCTACATCGTTGATCAACAGATAAGGGATTAATCCATGGTCATAGTGCCTATACATATGAGATGAAAGGAAAATGCTTGAAAAGAATAGAGCCGAGCTCACAACTCTCGATCACATGGAGAGAAAACAGAGTCCCTTTGTGCCAGCCAAGGAAGATAGACTTTAGAACTCTGCATTAGACTGTGGTCACAGGGACTGGTTCTATGAGAAAAAGGGATGACAGAATGATGAAGAGCATTCGATCATGTTAGTGATCAAATAGGAAGAGAGAATAGAGTTCGATCCTGAACAACCCTTTGGGGTTTTAGAGCACCCTAAGATGAATAAGGGAACAACTGTGGGAAGAGCACGAGAGGTGCATAAGAATAACTCAGTTGGACTGAAATTACAGGGCTGTGTAGAAGGAGTAAAGAGTACCACCGTTACAATGACCAATCCAGGGAGATTGGGAATAAAGGTGCTCATAGTTAGCACATTGCATGTAATTGTTTTGAGGAAATGCATGTTTGCATAAAGGGAAGACAATGGATTTTCCATTGAGGAAGGAGGACCTTCCAATATTTTACTTACACTATGTAGGAGTTAAAGAAAATAAAATATGGGTGGCCATGAATATTGACACCCTGGTTACTAATGAAGGAAGAATGCTTGGGTGCATTCAAGATAAACTTATAGTTTCATATGTGTTGGTTTGGGATCATGATCAACCTGTAGTAGGAAGTACAATACTGATGCAAAAATGAATGAGAATAAATAATCCCTATGGTGAAAAGGTTGGTTAAGCTCCAACACACCATGGAAACATGCCTGTCATAAAGTGTGGCAAACTTGGAATCAATGTAAGATTGCATTGGGTGTGAATGTGGCCATGAATATTGGCACATTGATTAAAGACATTTAATATTTAAATTGCATTTGGAAAATTTAGTATGTTGACATGATGCTTACATAAATAATAATATTTCCTTTTTTCTTTGTACCCTTGAATAAGTGAAAATGACTTGGACTGTTAGTATGCATCATTTGAAAATATAATGTGCATGGAAACTAACACTTTGGTTGGTTGAGGAATGTTGAAGTTGCAGGAAGAAAAAGGGTCTTGGATATGGTAGTATTGTAAGCCCATAAGGAAGACCAATTTCATGCTGAGCTAAACTGCTATGGGAAGGAAAGTCCCATACTTGTGAATCTGGTTCCTCTGGGGAATCGATCTAAAAATTAATGTGGAAATTGGAAGAGTTGTGGGTGACAAATTTGCAATAAAATTCTGAATTTGAAATTGATAATGATATCTCATAAATTTTTGTATACCTGTGATACAGGTGAGAAGAAAAATATTTGTGTAGGGAGCCATGAATAGAAGGCCGCAAGATTGATGTTGAAGGGAGCGTCTGATAAACCTCACCAAGGTTGTGATAGAGAAAGAGATCTTTGAGAGTTGCAGAGAACAGGACCTAAGCAAAAACTGAGATAGAGAAAGAATCCCTGAGAAACTGCGAGAGTTCACTGGTGATATCATGGCTCTGCATGGGGGCGGCCAGAGTGCTATGAATGAATGCCTCTAAGCCTATGGTGGGTGGAGAGGTGAACAACCACAATTAGTTGGTTGGATATAGCTTTTATTAGATAGGTACTTCTTATGCTCGGTGCACTTAATTTGGAATGCATGATTTGATTATCTGTAGACATGATAAATTGTGCCTTGCGTGAAATTCATTATAAGGATATTTACTATCCCTCTGTAAAATATTGTGTTTGAATGGTTGTAAGGCAATAACCCCGTCCTCTGGTCTGGTTGGAAAAACCTTCGAGGTGTTTTCCCCGGGGAGTCGACTCATAGTTCTAGAGTTGGAGCAGAATTCTTGATACTGCCACAGTCTCGTTAATTCCATGAGATTTCCCCGCCCTATTTTAGAACTTAAAGTTCTATGAATATGGAGGACACTTCCTTTAAACGATTAGCCTAAGAGACCACATGATCGTTACCAAGTCCTTAATCAAATCTCGGCTAAGAGTAAATATTACAGTTTGATATTCCTTAGAGGATCCATATGAGCAGGGTTTGGGAACCCTGCGCTAGTCCGAAAGGAACTAGCTCTTATTGGCTTCGGAGCTCCAGGAGCTCGAAGCTCTAGGATTTTAAAAATTCATAATTTCAAAGACTCCCAAATGAAGGACTTGTGAAGTGATGAGGACAATTGGATGAACGGGTACATGGAAAGCGATCCTATGGTTCAGATACTTTGTACTCCAAAGGAATTTGGCCAAGGGTTTTTGAGGAGTGAAAACCACCAAATTTGCGAACATCGAAATAGATCTCAACCATGGATAGGAAGAGGACACATGGTGACAGATCCTATAGTTCAAAGTGTTGGCACTTCGGGGGATTTGAGGTATGATGCATTGATAAGCTCCGAATCCTGGAGTTGTGAAGCGACGAGAATCGTCAATTTGGAGGAGCTTCGAAACCACCCGTGACTATTGGATCCATTCCATGGTCAATTCAACTTTGAACTACTCCAGAGATGAGAAGAGGATTGCACCACGAAACCCCCAAACGCCTAAGCTATGAAGTCTCGTGAGCTTTAAATCTATGGATCTACGTGGACAGATCTCTGCTATGAGATCCGAGGGACGTTATGAGGCTATTAGTTGGGTGTGACATGGTAAGCCTACATCACCAAGGTGACATGGAACCACAATCGACGAGCCATGTGTCCCATCGATTCATGTCTTCCGTAGACCCTATATGTCTATTGGGATGTGACATGTGTCACCCTATGACGAGGCCATGTGTTACCCTTGACCCTCACCACATGTCATCCCCTGGTATGTGACCGCCTAGCCAAAGTGGATGGTGACGTAATCCGAGACTTCGAGAGTCCAAGACTTCGGGACTTTGGAGGATTTGAGGTGTAGTATCACGGAGAGACCGAAAGGCCCGAAGGCTGGAGCTATGTGGAAAGCTTACGAGACTTCATATATATTGAGAGGCTGGAGCTTTGGAACTAGATTCGTTGAAGGGCCAGACCCACCTGTACCTGTCCCTGCGTATACCATGTCGCAACGTGTAGGTGGGGACCCTTCGAGAGTCTGAGACTTAAAGACTCTAGAGGTTTGGAGCATGGTGTCAAAGGTAAGTTGAAAGGGGTCGAAGGCCCAAGCTACATGGTAACATTTCAAAGCTCCAGGAGTTTGGGACTTAGGAGGATATGCGTGCGTAGACATAAAAGGGGTGCTCAGTTTTAAAGCACCGAACACCGAACTTATTCCTTAAGCATAAGCGTTGACATGGAGGGAGATCCATCGTCATATTATTGGTGGATGGGTTTTTTCTATAGGTTTAGGAGTGCTGGAAGCTCTGAGACTTCGAGGAACTCAGGATGATGAATAGGAGATAAAGTCATGTGGATGCCATGTGTCCCTTGTCTAGAGACGCCCAAGGATCTTTGGTAGGACGTAGATCTCAATCTAGAACTTGGATTTGGACCTGATGGCAATGGTTGGAAAGCTTTTGATGAATAGAAGGTGTTGGAGGTCTTGGAAATAGGTTTTGGGATAATTAAGGAAGGCGGAAATTCTATGCCCCATTTCTTAGAAATCCAGTTAAGAGATTGGGTGTGTTACGTTAATGAAAGCATAGATGTATGTGACTTGAGACCCACATTACATCCATCTCTGATTCCTAAAGAAGAAAGTCTCGAAATCAGAGAATTCCTTCACCAAAGACTACATATTGATCTAGAACCTTCATCGGTGTGGTATTGAATGGATGATCAAGTCAAATTTAAGAGATCGACTTTTGATTGAGATACCCCATTAGAAAAAAGCTAGGAAGGAAATCAAGGAGATGAGAGTATACTACTTGACATCAAGGATCTCACAGATGCCCCCCCTTGTTGAATTTACTAACTGTAGAGGAAGATACACATTCAATGAAGAATTGTGATGAAACAATGTGCCCTTAGGAGAGAGGGTTCATCAAGTATATAAATAAAGGGTGTTATATGGATGAAATTCCATATCCAAGTGATGTATTTGAGGAAAACAAAGAAAGGTAATAATCCATTATCCAATATATCAGTCGAGTCACCTACTAATTGAGTTGAATCATAGTTGTCGACACAATCAACTGCTTTATTCGAAGTATTTGTATTTCTCAGAGTCTAATGATGCTTCATTATAGGTACAATATGTCCAATCAACAATGCTCCTAATATTATTGTATTAACACCATACACCTTATGTAATAAATATAAATATACAAAATATAAAGATAAGTAAATAATAACAATAACTAATAATTAATATTAAATATGTAATGAAGAGACATGACATCTTAATGAAAGGACACATCTCTTAGTGAAAGGGCACTCATGGGTGGATATATATATATATATATATTTCCCATGTAAAACAAGGCTACTAGGTAGCATATACCTGTCGAATATAATAATATGCACTAGGAGTACTTGTTTAATGCTTAGCTAGCAACCGAATTAAATTGAGTATTGGTTTCATTCATGGATGAAATGACTATTGGCTTAGTTCATCTGAGCCACGCAATGCCGCGTGAATGAAAATGATCGCAAACCCGACCACAACCGTGGTCAAGATCGTCGCAGTAACCCCAGTCAACAAGAGTGCCAAGGCCATGACCACGGTCATCCCAACCAACACCATCCCTTCGCCAAAGCTCCATCTGAATACCATGAGTGGTTCACTCCGGAAGAAGTACAACGCGCACCAGGCGACGACAACAACCAGGACCACGAGCAAATAGATGGGCTGCCCTAGGAGGCTGCAGAGCACAATGGCCAGTAGAACGATGGCATAGTTTATGCGGAAGTAGACGAGTGATCCATGTGGATATCGGTGGCCACCCACCTTTTTCAAATGGCTCAAAACAGTTTTCTGGCCATTTTG
>CBVK0103183846.1:0-26319 GCA_900067695.1 Picea abies | reverse complement strand
GCTCTTCCGATCTCACGGTCGTATATTGTTTGTCCACAGGATCCAGTGAGAAGCAAAGGATCGAAGCACAGCTAGGAGTGTGAAAGGAAAAACATCGATAAAGAGGTACTTCTGTCATCCTTCTTTCTCATGTGTTAGCTTAGATAGATTTGAAAGGAAGTCAGTGTCCATGTTAATCATTTTTTGTCTAGAGTTAGGGTCAAGCTCTTAGAGGTGATCTACCTATCCGCGGGGAGATTTTCCTACAACAAAGTGAATAGGTGCAGAAGCCAGAGAAGAGCAAAGGATGTTCAGAAGGTTATAGAAGAGAGAACTAGTAACACCAAGAGGTCAAGCACAGGAGGAAGCTTGAGGTGGTATTAGGTACCAGGTAAGGAGACTTGCTACAGAGGAGAGGCTTGATGCAGTTCACAATGGAAAAGAGAATTTCATGAGGAAATATATGGAGATGACTATTGATGGTCATGAAAAAGGTTTAGGAAGAATCCACAGTAGAAGGAAGGAGAATGGAAGAGTAGTTTCTATAATAAAGAAAAGTGATGAGGAATTTGACAAGAAAATAGTTGAGTTAAAGGCACAACTCAATTATGTGGAGCACATGCTATAGGAAAATGAGGGAGACTAGATATATGGTTGGATGTTGAGGAAGAAGAAGTTGAAATGTCATATGAAGTGAAGTTGAAGAACATATTGTGTGCTAGATTGAGGAGAGAACTCAAGATAGTTGATTATGGAGTGAAATTTCACTATTGTGAACCAGAGCAAGGATAAATCCTTGGAGCAGATGAAGATAAGGATATTAATGAGAGATTAGATGAGAGTCTCATGAATTATTGGACAAGCTCATATTAGAATGAGGGTTTGATGGTAGAGGCATAAAATGGGGCTAGAGAGCCTTATATTTTAAAATCTGATAATTTGTATATGGTTATAGGTTTTGAAAATGATGGACAATAATTTGAAGCTTCCATAAAGATGGAGGAAGATGAAGGAGGACATAACTCAATTTCTATTCTAAGAAGAGATAATACAACATTGTCTCATAAAGGTAATCAAAGGGAAGTCCATACACAATTGAGTGTTGAAGAGACATTGCAAGGACTTGTTACTATAGAAAATAGGAGAAAGATGGTTTGTGGAGATATCCATGCACATGATCAAGGAGATGAAGAGAGGCATTTGAATGAGGTTCTCATAAACCTTGATGAGGAGTTGAAACTGTTAGAAGAGATGTCTGAGATAGAAAAAAAATTAAATGAGAATTTTTTTATATACATGGAAGTTTATGGAGTTTTCAATGAAGCAGCCACAATGGGGAAAGAAGATCAACAAGATGAAGAAATAATGAGTGGCTTGGAGAATTTAGTGTTGCATGGAGAAATGATTCCAGAAGCATATGAAGAGGCTCAAAAGTCTCATATTTTTAAAACTAATGAATGGTGTGTGTTTGCAGGTATTAAAGAATATGAATATAAGTAGATGCATAATTTTGTCATCTCATAGGAAGAGACAACATTGTCAAATCCAATCAGTAAAAGATAAAGTTATGCATGTTGAAAGAATGCAGGTGTTGAAGAGGATAGAGATGTACAGAGGACAATAACTTGGCTTGGAGATACTTCAGTTGATGAAGTAAATGAAATCCTGGAATGCGATATATAGGATTACAATGATACAAGTATGTAACTTGTCAAAGAAGAAATTACAGTGAGGGATAATGATGGTGATAATGATCATTGGTATAGGATCATGGAAAAAGGTATAAAGTGTTTATTGCAAATCTATCATTTTAATGAAATCCAGGAACAAATTTTATTTGATCAATCATGTAGATTAAGCATCCATCTTAAGGATATGCAAGATTGGATGCATAAATTTTATTTAGTGGGAAGAGTTATCAAAGGGTTGAGGAAAGACAAAGGTATGAGGATGAGGAGATGGAAGGATCCATACAACATTTTTGTGATGATTTACAATAGAATTGCAGAAGTGATGTGTACCAACAAGGGACAAGACTAGATATTGAGTTGAATGAGTTGAGGAAGCATCTAATAAATATTTCCAAATCGAAATACTAAAGATAGAAGAAGATGATGAAGACAAGTATGCAAATACAACTTACTAGAAGAAGAAAATATTTTCTCCAACAACAAAGTAAATTTGATGCAAGAGCATCGCCAACAACAAGCGAGCGCGGGACAAACACCAACGCATTTTGGCACGTGATGAATTGTTTGAAATGTTTTGAAGTTTGATGCACCAAACATAAATGAAATAGTTAAGAAAGGGCGTACTTGTAGATTGTAATTAGACCTTGAGCGTCCCGCTCTCGTCTGAAGGATTAAGAGGCATTTATGCTAGTAAATATAAGTAGGTAGACTTAAATTCTTAGATTAGACAGTTTTAGGAGTCAGAGGGAAAACAGATATAGACACCCTCATTTGTATCATTGTAACATTAGCAGTATAATCAATCAAGAGAGAATAGAGAAGAAGAAGCAAAAAACTGTGTAGAAGAACCCATGTACATAAGTCCTGAGATTAATATATGAAGCTTGATTCAGACTCATGGTGTTCAAATACTTTCTGTGTATGCATGATTGAATTTTATTCTCATGATTGTTTTACTCTTTATATTATACATTTTCTTTGATGTGTGAATGTATGATTTCATGTTGAATGTCTGAAATCTGAAGAGAGGGAGAGTAAAGAATGAGTTTCAATTGTTTCTCTATCTGAGCAAGAGTTTTCCTACAAGGAGTGCAGTGAAATTGTCCGCAAGGAGTGCGTTGATGGGTTAAGAGTATCAATCTATGAAAGCTCAGGAGGGATAACATTGTTCTCATTCTCGCAGAAGTGCAAATTAAGCACAGGAGTCGTGCAAGGAGTGCGCAGGCCAAGTGAAGTCTCAGAGTTACAACCTGAGGGAGTTGTTGAAGGACTGTTGTCGCAGGGAGTGCGCAGAGTCGAAGAGGTTCAAATACTTGGAAGTATTTGAAGAATTTCCGAAAGGAGTGTGTGCAGGATTCTTCTTGAAGACTTGAGTTGTGGAGAAAGCTAAGGAGGGATAGAGTCTTCAAAGTTGTCGAAGAGAAGCTCAAGAGGGCTAGTGCCTTGAAGTATTGTAAGAAGGTGCAGTGACGTTGTTTTGCAAGTGGATAAGTTTCGTGGAAAAACACTTTGTTCATTTCGTAGGAATCGTCAAGGAGAAATTGGAAGGTCAGAATTCTCCGTGGAGAATTCACGAAGTCCGGAGAGCCGTCAGATTTTACAGAAGAGAAAGGAGAGTTACGGTGAGTGTTTTTCTAAGTGCAAGCTTAGGAGAAATCAGGCCGTAGGATCTGAGCCAACAAGGGCCATTGGATTCACTCACATAATCTCATTTTGTGGATTCATGAGTTGAAAGTTTAAAACCTTTGCATCAAAATTCATGAGTGGCGAAGTCACGAGAGAATTGTAGCCATCCATCAGAGGAGGAAAGGTGGCAGAGATCTAGGGATCTCGCGAACTCAGAGGTTCGTAAGGTAAGATCCCAAGGATTGGGTCCTCCAAGTTGCGAGTGGCGAAATCACAAGGAGGTAGGACAGTCGTAGGATCCAGGTCAAGGGAGGACTATTGGATTAGAGTCTCATTGCACCTATCACGCATTCAAAGGTTTGAAGGTGCAGAAGAATCTGACAGCACAGAGTGGACAGGTGGCATACTTATCGACACAGAGGTCAAACCTTTGTTGACCATTTCGGGGTTTTGTGGGTCCGAGAACCGAAAGCTTAGCATCAGGATTCGTGAAATCGCAAAGTCCAAAACTCCAAAAAAAAGTGGGAAGCTCCGTTGTGGGACCTGCATTGATGACATGTTGAAATTTCGGCAGATAGGAAGTTGATAGTTTTGTCCCAAAAGTCCTGAAGTCGCGAATTGTGATAAGGAGTAACAAGGAGTTTAGGATCTTGGCACTTCGAGTGTCGGGATATAAAGGAGGCAGTGCTTCGGGAAGCGAAGTTGTGAAGTGTCGAAGCTGGGCACGAGGGACACGTGGCAGAACCACAAGGTGGGGCCCACGTGATTGGCAGGTGAACACGCGTCGCCTGGAGGAAGGAGTCCATACTCCATTGACTTCTCGCGTCTTGGGGATTCGCGAGATAAGAGCACGAGAGCTCGACATTGAAATTTGTGAAGTCATGAGTAGCGAGAATGTGAGGAGAAAAGTCAACATCGCTTCTCAGGGTTTCGTGAAAGAAAGGTGCCAAGGTCAAACGCCACAACTTGCAAAGTGGCAAGTAGCGAGAGGAGCTAGCGCTAAGATTAGCCGGTGGTCATGCATGGAGGGCGCTGACAGAGGGGAGCTATACCCATTTCATGATCTCAGGTATCGCAAGATTGGAAAAGAAGAGTCGGGAGCCTCGACTCACGAACTCGCGAGTTGCAAGTTACGAACAGTGCCTTTGGAATTATGCCTTGGTCACAGCATTGTGGTAGCACGAAAGGGTGGAGCTCACGCCTAGTGTTGTTTTCATAGGATATCTTATGAAAGGACCTATGGATCGACTGAAATTAAGATTCCAGCAGGGAGTCGAAAGAGTCGATCCATCTCAAGAAGATAAAGAACAATCCTGTGAGTGAATCTTGGCCCGAGGGCCAATAGGTCTGCATCAGTTGGTATCAGAGCTCAGAAAGATTTCTTTGCTTTCTGTAGTAGGGAAAAGAAAGATTCACCATGACGCCGAGAAGAAGAGACAGGAAAATACTCTATCCGCTAGAGGAGAGGGAAATGTTGAGAAGAAGGGGTAGGCAGATGCCTGATCCAGCCATGGAAAGAGAGATGTGTGACCTATGTGATAGACTCGAGGACATGGAGACAGCACAGAGGTGCACAGTCGATGTTGGAGATGTCAGTGAATCTGAAAGTGAAGATGAAGTTGGACATGAAGGAGAAGAAGTTGCAGCAGAGGATGCAACAAATGAACACCTGATTAGGGTTGTTGCAAGGATGGGTGCTAGAGCAAAAATGGATATTCCAGTATATGAAGGAAACCTGGATGTTGAAGAGCTTCTAGACTGGATTAGAGCTCTAGACACATATTTTGACTATGAAGATGTCGAGGAAGAAAAAAAGGTCAAACATGTTGTCACAAGACTTAAAGGACATGCAGCATTGTGGTGGGATGAACTACAAGCTGATAGACGCTGCAAAGGCAAACACAAGATCAAGAGTTGGGACAGGATGATCGCAAAGATGAAGGAAAAATTCATTCCCAGGGATTGCCAGACTACTCTATTTCGGAGAATGCAGAATTTGAGACAGAAGCTGATGTCAGTGAAGGAGTACACTGAAGAATTCTACAGGCTGAACATCAGGGCAGGTCATCGCAAAAGTGATGATGAAAAAGTTTCTAGGTACATGAATGGTCTGAGATACGACATTCAGGATAATATGAGCATGATGACGATCCGAATGGTGGAAGATGCTTATCAGATGGCTCTTGAGGCTAAAGAGAAGCTGAGTCGAAAACAAGGTCAAAGAGGCCGAGGCAAAAGTCAAGCCAGAGGCAAATCAGTTTCCCAGGATAGAAATCAGAAACCCAAGGAAGAGTGGAAGAAACCTCAGACTCAAAATGAGAGAGGTGGAAGCTCGTAGAGAGGGAAACATACCGAACAGAGAGGTCAGTATGTTGATGGAAACATTTTTCCTCATACCAGAGGTAGAGGAAGAGGAAGAAGTGGAGTGGTGAAATGCTTCACATGTGGAAAGGTCAGACATAAATCTTGTGAGTGTTCAGACAGAAAGAAAGAAGGTGGTGAAACTCACATTGCCAAAGCACAGAGGTGGAATGTTGAGGCTGAGGACGCTAAAGGCAGAAGATTGTTGATGATGTGAAAAGTTCTCTTAACACCAGAGAAGGAGGTGGAGAGTTTGGTGCAAAGGAACAGTCTTTTTCGGACTTCTTGCAAAACCAAGGATAGGGTATGCAAGGTTATTGTGGACAGTGGTAGCACAGATAATCTCGCTTCTACAAAGATGGTAGAAAAGCTGGAGCTAGAGACTATTGAACATCCGAGCCCATACAGAGTTTCGTGGCTACAAAAAGGACATTAGATAAATGTCAATAAACAATGTTTAGTTAAGTTTAAAATAGGTGGGTATAAAGATGAAATACTCTGTGATGTTATTCCCATGGATGTTTTTCATCTATTACTAGGTAGACCGTGGAAATATGATAGAAATGTGATTCACGATGGGAGGAAGAACACATACACCCTAGAGAAGAAAGGGAGAACTCACATGTTGCTTCCAATCAAAGACAAGGAAGTAAAACTTGAAGTAAGCAACATTGTACTTCTCATGAGTGGGAAGGAACTTCTTACAGAGGTTAAGAAGAAGGACGAACCGCAATTCATTATGGTCAGGAAGCCTAAAATTGTTGTAACCAGTACAAGGGTAGATGATTTACCGGAAGAGGTTCAGAAACTGTTAGAAGAGTTTGCTGACATAGTAGTGGAAGAACTACCACATTTGTTGCCACCGATTAGAAGTGTAATTCATCACATTGATCTCATACCTGGAGCTAGTTTACCAAACAAGGTAGCGTACAGATTGACGCCGCAGGAGAATGAAGAGGTCAAAAGATAGGTCTAGGATTTAATGGACAAAGGGTTGATTAGAGAAAGCTTCAGTCCATGTGTTGTTCCGACAGTGCTCAGTCCAAAGAAAGATGGAGGTTGGAGGATGTGTACAGACTCAAGGGAAATTAACAAGATTACCATTAGGTATAGATTTCTATTGCCAAGAATGGATGATTTGATGGATTGCTTGAGTGGAGCGAAAAAAATTTCGAAGATTGATTTGAAAAGTGGATATCATCAAATTCGTATGAGAGAAGGCGGTGAATGGAAGACAGCATTCAAAACCAATGAAGGGTTGTATGAATGGCTTGTCATGTTGTTTGGTCTAACAAACATGCTGAGCACTTTCATGAGGTTGATGAATGAAGTCCTGAAGGAGTTCATCAAAAAATTTGTCATAGTATACCTTGATGACATATTGATTTTCAATAAAATAGAGGTAGAGCATCTGAAACATTTGGCTACAGTGATGCGGAGGCTACAACAAGAGAAGTTGCTGATAAATATGAAGAAATATTCATTCATGAAGATAGAGATCATTTATTTGGGTTTTGTTATTTCTGCAAATAAATTGAGGATGGATCCAGATAAGGTGGAGGTAATTAATAATTGGCCATCACCGAAGAGTATATTTGAGGTGAGAAGTTTTCATGGATTGGCTAGTTTATACCAGAAGTTCATCAGGAATTTCAATGGAATTAGTGCACCGATGATGGACACAGTGAAGAAGAGACACAAGTCTTTTCACTGGATAGAAGAAGCAGAGAAAAGCTTTAATTTGTTGAAAAGGAAAATCACGGAACAACCAATTTTGGTGTTGTCGGATTTTAAAAAGACATTTCAAGTAAAATGTGATGCAAGTGGATTTACAATAGGGGCAGTCTTGAGCCAAGAAGACAGGCCGATAGCATACTTTAGTGAGAAGCTAAATGAAGTGAAAGTGAAATACTCCACGTATGACAAGGAGTTATATTCTATTATTCAAGCATTGAAGAAGTGGAGACACTATTTGATTCCTAAGGAGTTTGTCTTATACAGTGACAATCATGCTTTGCAATTTGTGACTCAACAGGAGAAGTTGACTCAAAGACATGTTAAATGGGTTAAATACATGCAGAACTTTACTTTTGTAACTAAGCATATTTCTGGAACTGCTAACAAGGTTGTTGATGCTTTGAGCAGGAAATGTTTGCTATTGTAGGAGTTCAGAGTCAAAACACTGGGTTTTGATGATCTCAGGAACATGTACAAAGATGATCCAAATTTTAAAGAAGTGTATGAGGCGACTGAGAATCCAATTCTCAGGGACAGAATCCAGTGGACAGAATACATGATCCAGGATGGATTTTTATTTAGGGGCAATCAGTTATGTATTCTGAAGGGCTCCATGAGGGAGAATTTGTTGAAGGAGAAACACAGTGGAGGATTGGCCAAGCATTTCGGTCATGACAAGACGTTCTCAAAGTTAAATGAGTCATAGTTTTGGCTAGGAATGAGAGAAGATGTCAAAAGATTCATGGATAGATGCAAAATTTGTCAGCATTCAAAAGGAAAGAGGCAGAATGCAGGCTTTTATCAACCGTTACCCATACCTGAGAGGCCGTGGGATGCAGTCAGCATGGACTTCATATTCGGGCAACTGAGAATACAAAGAGGGTTTGACTCGATCTTTGTAGTGGTAGATAGGTTTTCTAAGATGGAACACTTCATACCGTGTCAGAAAACTAGTGACGCAACTCACATTGCAAATTTGTTTTTCAAAGAAGTCATTCGACTTCACGGCTTACCAAGGAGCATAGTTTCGGATCGAGACACCAAGTTCGTGGGACACTTTTGGAGGACCTTATGGAAAAAGATGGGAACAAACTTGTTGTTCAGTTCAGCTTATCATCCTTAGATGGATGGACAGACAAAAGTTTTGAATAGAAGTTTGGGAGACTTGCTAAGGAGCTTGGTGATAGAACACCACAGTCAGTGGGACAATATTCTGCCACAGGCAGAATTTGCTTACAATGATTCAATCAACAAAAGCACAGGCTAGAGTCCATTCCAATTTTTTTATGGGACACAGCCAAGAGGAGTATCTAAACTGAGGGATTTAGAATGGGATGAGATAAGAAGTGCTAGTGCAGAGGATTTTTCCGAAGCAATGAAGGAACTTCATAGCCAGGTGAAGGAGCGATTGCAGAACTCGAGCCAAGAGTATAAGCACAGAGCAGATCAACACAGGAGACAACTTCAATTTGAGGTTGGTGATTTGATTCTTGCACATCTGAGAAAGGAAATATTCCCGAAGGGGACATATAACAAACTGAAGATGAAGAAGATCGGATCATGTAAGGTCTTGAAGAAATTTGGGGCAAATGCTTATGAGATTGAATTACCCGATGGGATCGGAATTTCTCTGATATTCAATGTCTCAGATTTGTACCCATACAAATATGAGGAAATAGGAACAAGTGATGAACAACCAAAGGTTCAGTGGACTAAACAGATGCCATTTGCAGAGAAGCCACAGATGGAAAGCATACTGGACAAAAGAGTTAGCAAAAGGACCAGAAGAAGGGAATATTTTGAATACTTGGTCAAGTGGAAGGGACATCCAGTTGAAGATGCCAGCTGGGAGAATGAAGCAGAGATCCAGAAGCATGGACAGACCATGCGAGAGCTCATGGACAGGAGCCCATGAAAATTTTCAAGCGAGGGAGTATGATGCAGGAGCATCGCCAACAACAAGCGAGCGTGGGACAAACACCAACGCATTTTGGCACGTGATGAATTGTTTGAAATTTTTTGAAGTTTGATGTACTAAACATAAATGAAATAGTTAAGAAAGGGCATACTTGTAGATTGTAATCAGACCTCTAGCATCCCGCTCTCGTCTGAAGGATTAAGAGGCATTTATGCTAGTAAATGTAAGTAGGTAGACTTAAATTCTTAGATTAGACAGTTTTAAGAGCCGGAGGGAAAACAGATATAGACACCCTCACTTGTATAATTGTAACATTAGCAGCATAATCAATCAAGAGAGCATAGAGAAGAAGCATAAAACTATGTAGAAGAACCCATGTATAGAAGTTATGAGATTAATATATGAAGCTTGATTCAGACTCATGGTGTTCAAATACTTTCTGTGTATGCATGATTGAATGTTATGCTCATGATTGTTTTACTCTTTCTTTTATACATTTGCTTTGATGTGTGAATGTATGATTTCATGTTGAATGTCTGAAATCTGAAGAGAGGGAGAGTAAATAATGAGTTTCAATTGTTTCTCTGTCTGAGCAAGAGTTTTCCTGCAAGGAGTGTAGTGAAATTGTCTGCAAGGAGTGCGTTGACGGGTTCAAAGTATCAATCTCTGAAATCTCAGGAGGGATAACATTGTTCTCATTCTCGCAGAAGTGAAAATTAAGCACAGGAATCATGCAAGGAGTGCGCAGGCCGAGTGAAGTCTCAGAGTTACAACCTGAGGGAGTTGTTGAAGGACTGTTGTCGCAGGGAGTGCACAGAGTTGAAGAGGTTCAAATACTTGGAAGTATTTGAAGAATTGCCGAAAGGAGTGCGTGCAGGAGTCTTCTTGAAGACTCAAGTTGTGGAGAAAGCTCAGGAGGGATAGAGTCTTTGAAGTTGTCAAAGAGAAGATAAAGAGGGCTAGTGCCTTGAAGTATTGTAAGAAGGCGCAGTGACGTTGTTTTCTAGGTGGATAAGTTTCATGGAAAAACACTTTGTTCATTTCACAGGAATTGTCAAGGAGAAATTGGACGGTCTAAATTCTCTGTGGAGAGCCGTCAGATTTTGTAGAAGAGCAAGGAGAGTTACGACGATTGTTTTTCTATGTGCAAGATCAGGAGAAATCGGGCTGTAGGATCTGAGCCAACAAGGGCTATTGGATTCACTTGCATAATCTCATTTCGTGGATTCGTGAGTTGAAAGTTTAAAACCTTTGCATCAAGATTCACGAGCGGCGAAGTCGTGAGAGAATCGTAACTATCCATCGAAGGAGGAAAGGTGGAAAAGATCTAGGGAGCTCACGAACTTAGAGGTTTGTAAGGTAAGAGCCCAAGGATTGGGTGCTCCAAGTCGCGAGTGGCGAAATCGCAAGGAGCTAGGACAGCCATAGGATCCAGGTCAAGGGAGGACCGTTGGATTAGAGTCTCATCATGCATTTAGAGGTTTGAAGGTGTAGAAGAATCTGACAACACGGAGTGGACAGGTGGCATACTTGTCGAAACAGAGGTCAAACCTTTGTTGACCATTTCGGGGTTTCATGAGTCAGAGTCGCGAAGTAGCAAAGTCTGAAACTCCAAAAAAAAGTGGGAAGTTCCGTTGTGGGACCCACGTTGATGATGTGTCAGAATTTCGGCATTTCAGAATATCGACGGATAGGAAGTCGAGACTTTTGTCCTGAAAGTCACGAATTGCGATAAGGAGTAACGAGGAGTTCGGGATCTTGGCACTTCGGGTGTTAGGATATAAAGGAGGCAGCGCTTCGGGAAGCAAAGTCATGAAGTGTCGAAGCTGCGCATGAGGGACACATGGTAGAACCACAAGGTGGGGCCCACATGATTGGCAGGTGAACACGCGTCGCCTAGAGGAAGGATTCCATACTCTATTGACTTCTCGCATCTTGGGGATTCACGATATAAGAGCACAAGAGCTCGACATTGAAACTTGTGAAGTCGCGAGTAGCGAGAACGAGAGAAGAAAAGTCAACATTGATTCTCGGGGTTTCGTGAAAGAAAGGTACCAAGGTCGGATGCCACAACTTGCGAAGTGGCGAGTAGCGAGAGGAGCTAGCGCTAAGCTTAGCCGGTGGTCACACGTGGAGGGCGCTGACAGAGGGGAGCTATACCCATTTCATGATCTCGGGTATAGCGAGATTGGAAAAGAAGAGTCAGGAGCCTCGACTCACGAACTCGCAAGTTGCGAGTTGCGAACAACACCTTTGGAATTGTGCCTTGGTCACAACATTGTTGTAGCACGAAAGGGAAGAGCTCGCGCCTAGTGTTGTTTTCACAAGAGAGCTTCTAAAAGGACCTGTGGATCGACTGAAATTGAGATTCCAGCAGGGAGACGAAAGAGTCGATCCGGCTCAAGAAGATAAAGAACGATCCTATGATTGGATCTCGGCCCGAGGGCCGATAGGTCTGCATCAAAATTATGGGATCCTGAAAGATTGCTAACAACAACAAGGCAACAATGTAGATGGATAGCAACATAGATGAGGAAATGAACAGTTGCATCATAAAGTTTGGTATCTGGGAGGACTTCAACAAATGAACACTCATGATCAGGAGATCATGAAAAATTTTAACCCTGGTAGTCTGATCCAGGAGCATTTTTTTTCCAAATTCATCCTTGATGACTAGACCTAGGATTCTTTGATTTTACTAAGTGAGTGGGTTCCCTAATTTAAAATTATTGTAATTTCCTAAGTTCTAGAAGCCTTGTGTGAGAGAGAATTGTTGAGATTGAATTGTAGTTGAATATTCCTTTGTTAGAAGAGTTAGAGAATTGGTAATATTTAGAAAGGTATTAGGGTGAGTAATAGGTCTCTTGAGGATTTTATGGATCTCAAAGATCCTATGAGTTGTCAAAGTGAGTATTTTTTGGATCTGAACCAATTATGGTTTTAGATTCCTATTGTTTTATTATAGGCTTATGGGAATTGAGATTAATGATATGAGAGAGGATCAAATTAGGGAGATTAAGTGTGAGTAGAAGGCCAATTGTGTCCAAAAGGCCGAACAAAATCCAATTAAATGTAAATCAGGCCAAAATAAGGCAAGAAGGCCTTGTGTAATTTGTGTATAGAGATTCATTAATAGAATTCCCATGTTTATTAGTTCTTTGTGTCAATGTGAAGATTGTGTATTCCCTTCATTGTGTCTCTTCGTAGAATATCCAAGTCCAGATCAAAATCTCATAGACTTGTTGTGTAGGTTCGGGTGCAGGGAAAGTGGGTGTTATAGGTTTAAATGACAAGGAGGAGTCACATTCTAGAAAAGCACAAGATCAATCATCGATCATTGAAAGGATCGACAACAATACATAGAAAAGTGATATAACAAAGGAATAAATTGTGCTAATGAGACCTCATAAGGATGAGTTTTTATGATTGTTGGATCAAGGCCAAGGTCAATTTATGACCATTGATTAACTCGGATCAGGACTTAATCCCATTACTTTTTCTTCAAACCACCGAAGGGTCAACATCCACTTTAGATCTAGATCAATGGAAAACAACGTATCGAGAGTTAGAAAGTACAATGAATTTAAGGTTGAGATGACCAATCCACATCTAATAGATATCAATGGTGGATATTAGATGTGGGAAAATGTTTCTAGATCAATGATCCAAAGTTCCCATAGTCTAGACTTTAAAATGGTAAAATCCTGACCGTTCATTCTAGAATTAGATCGACCGTTCTCATTATATCGGGACATGGGCATCAAAGGTTTTAAGGTGTTGAAGGGCCTAAATTTCTCGAGGTCCTGATGATGAGATACGTCAGGATGACATAAGGGATTCCACTCCAGGGAAAACACATTGAAGCAAGGTTTCAAACTGATCAGACTTTTTGGTGGCCCACATTGTGACTTGAACTATAATTAAAGGAGAATCAATGGTCCAGACTGGATCCATGATTGGGATCGGCGGTGATCCATATTTGAACAATATCGTATAGAAAGAGATTGTGACTGTTGATCACCAGTGAGATAAATGGTCGGGATCATTTCGGACTACGACTTTTGGTATTCTTGGGTTGTTGAGAAGGGCGTGAAGTCCTAGTGTCCTGAGACCGCTATACATGGAATTCATCCATTCGCATAACTAAAAGGAATTATACAGTGGATTTAGGCCTAGTGATAGTCATTGATCACATGGAGTTTGAGGGTAAAGGAATGAGCACCAAGGTTTAAGTGCTCAAGTGGATAAGCATCGGTCACAGCCACTAGTCATGAGGATAGAAAGGGGCTTAGAACCACACAAGAAAAGTTCTTGGCTTAAAGCACAGGTTTCTAACAATTGTTCATGGAGAGGATAAGCGCCAAGGTTTTATCAATATAGATAAGTATCGATAGAGACTGATACAAGAAATAGAGAACTCCAGACTCTATTAATAGATCTTTTTGGGCTCGTATAAAGAATTGAGTGCATCTTGAGTTTAAAGATGTAGTAGAGTTAATTTAGGAACTCTACACCTATGGGAAATGGATTTGGTGGGTAGTTATTAATGAAGGAAGATTATGTGTCTAGATAAGAATATGTACAATGATCGAAAACCACAATCCTATTCTAATAATGCATTTATAGATATTTAAGGTAACCAATTCATTCCTTCTCTATATAAATCCAGTCTTGGTGTGTTTAAATATGTCACCTTGTTTAGTACATATCCAGGACCACCACCAAATGTTCCACCTGAAGGAACATCTCAAATGTGGACTATTACATCAAGGGAAAAATATTCTCAACCAAATATTGAGGCTATTGATACATGAGTGGAAGTTGATCCATGTGTTGGATCTCTTATTTTGTAGATTCCATTTCTATTCCGCCCTCAAGCTATAGTTGGAATCCCTATGATGGTGACGATGAGTCTTCCTTGCTTCACTTTGGGTATCCTAGTTTGATAGCTCAATCCACTCAATTGATTTGTTTATTCATCCTCATCACCTCATCTATTTGTAATTCCAATCCAACTTATGAGTGTCTCATCCATGTCAACCTTGCAACTGGTAAAAGAGCATATCCCAAATAATTAGACCAGTGAGGGTAAATTGTGTTGGGTGCAAGAATACGAAAGATAGGGGAATGAATACCCCAAGACAACTATGTCCATCTACAGCACCATGCCTACATAATTTATCCATCCATGTTGTCTTTTCAACATCACTATCCATGCCACCAATAAGTTCTCAATGATCCTAAAGTTGTGGAATTTTCTATATTACAAAGAAGAGAGCTCTGATAAATACATTTCTTTGGCACAAATTGCTCCTCTAGAATCCACCAAAAATCATAACAAATCATTACAAAAAATCATGCACATGCCTTATGTGATACCTACAGTCACTATTCACACCATTATCCTAAACTCCATAGGTGTGTACCACACTTTTAGAAACTCACTGAAACCATACTTGATTACAAGTTACTCCCTCCTCCAACCCTATTACAAAAGAATATTTGGCTCTTCGACATTAGAAATTTTCTAGAGAAGGGGGAAAGCGTATTTTAGAAGACGTATTTCCTCCTAGTACTAATAATGTAGAGTTTGTATCCATTTGTTACATTTCTTCCCCAATGGGATCTTTTTCTTATGACCATCTATTTATTTCATTAGACACTTCTATGAGACTTTATTTATTGAATTCTATACATATTCCTTCACTAATAATTGGGTTTTCCTAGGGGTGGAAAGTGTAGGAGATATCATATTATATCCCAAGGGAAAACTCAAAACAACCATTTCTTGGGGCCTAGGAAATTCCATAAACAATCAAGTTGAGGCCTATTCTCTTTACTAGGGTATTTTTCTAGAAAAAGAATCTAGAATAAAATCTATGTCTATCACAAGAGATTTAATAAAAATGATCAAATTGATGGTCTTGAAATCAATCCTAATTGATAAAAATATTTATTTTATTATTGTTCAAATCCATAAGGTGTCCAATATCCTACTCTAGGTCTCATAGTTATAGATCTTGAAAGAATTCAACTACCAGGTTGATTCCCTAGCCAACAAGACCACCTTTCTTAATCAAGGGGCTTTGTGGGAAAATGGGGGATGGTTTAATTATGCAATTCCTTAATTCCTTGAGTTTATGGATATGAATACATCTAACATCACCTTTAATCACAACTTGTCTCAATGTCATCCTATCAAACCTCAATCATGGTGATGTGATTTGAAAGGACAATCCCCCCACCCACTTGCATGCTCAAATTAAAATATAACATGTCTATTGAATCCTTCATGAGGTATTTTTATTGGCAAGGTTGGATAATGAATCAGGGTAAGGAGGAATCTCACAGTGGCATTTGGATCACATTCATTGAACCTAGACTTAACTTGGTAAGAGTTACACTTAGTATCTAGTTTGTATATTGGAATTTGTGTTTAAAGGATTCAACAATAGGGTGTTTTCAGTGGAAATTTATTATTTTTCTCTAATTCTTGGAATCATTTTGTTCTATACTACTTGGAATTGTTTGTGCTATGGTTCTTGGAATCAATTATTATGCTCTAGTTTTGGCTCAACATGTGGTCTCTCTACATCGTTTATTCTACTATCTCCTGTAAATTTCTCTTCAAATCTTTTTTGGAATGCATCCCTCTAGATATATGAAATTTACTTATATTTATCTCCAATCACTAACCTTATGTGATATGTTTCACTAATTCTATTGGGATTTAGATGCATTGGTCCTTTTAATTTTGGTTCTAGAAATATCCCAACTACTAGCACCTTGGTAGCTTTGTTTCTCAGTTTGTGGAGTAGGGGCCCTTTCTATGTGTTGGATATATGGCTCTCCAAGGACAACTTGGCACCCATTTGAATTACAAAAAAAATATCATTTTCAACCACCTCTTCTATATGTGTAGAATTATTGGACTATAGGGAATCTCAAGAGATACAAATGTTTCTTTGAAGGAACAAAGATTCCTTGCAACGCAACATAACCTCTCTTTTCTCAATGACCTCCAAGGTTCATGAAAATCAACATCAATGCACTTCAAAAAATGCAACAATCAAGAATTCTCTAGTTCAAAAAAAGTAGAAAATAGATGTCTTGGAAGAAGGATGTAATATTTTAAGGAATATGGTCATGAATCTCAGTAAACATTTGTACTCTATAGCCTCAAAACATATGATGTCAATCAATTATGTTTAAGAAGATATTAAATGAGGAGGGGATAGTAAGAACTCTCATCCTTCCAACATAGATTAGGAGGAAGATAATACCGACCATGTGTTTCATTAATCTAAATGTTTTTAAAGAAATTAGGATATAATGTGATAGTTTTAAGAAGTATATCTGTAAGGATTGATTGGATGTATTAACTATGGACCTATGCAAGCTCTATTTTGTGGCATATGAGAGCAACAAATTTTGTATGAAATTTCAAGATAATAGTACTTGTATTTTCATTGTTTAGTTATGCTACAACATTTTAAATTTGATATTTCCTAGTTTCAATTTTAAAAAAGGGTTTTCCTCTAGGTCAGCCATCTCTTCATCAGTTTTTGTTTCTTATGTGAGCCATACTTCATGTTCTTTCAGAGTTGATATAGGTTCCAACCATCAAACTAGGACCTCCTCAATTAGTTCAACAATGATACCTAACACCTTTGATTCCACTAACCCCATTTTTCACTCTAATGAGAAAATGATCAAATCATTAAATGTACCTAAGTATTATGGGATAATATGCACCATCGTGTTTATTTCCTCCCTCGTGATGCATTTACCACAAAAATACTTCTCATTAGTTCTTTGTCAAATCCAAGGATTTCATACCTCCAAGACATATCTCGATTGGTTTAAAACCCCAATTATTTCTCCAAACAACTTTGAGGATGAAAACATGGTTAACTTCTTCCCCAAAATCAATGTGGATATTTCTATGAAACTTGGTGTTACCAAAAAATTTCTTATTGGAGCTTCTTATTCTCCCAAAGAGGTTGTTTCCTACTAATTTTTATTCCAATATTTGTGTGATTCCTTTACATGGTTTTATTTAGAAATGTTGGGACTCGGCCCCACCTTTGTGGAACACTATATAGACACATTGCATAACACATGTTCAATTCAAATGAAACAAAATCATGTCTATCCTACTAAGGATCCAACCATTAAAGTTGGAATTCATGAGTTTCACCATGTTGGTTTTATACATTCGATCACTTACACCACTTGGGTATGTAATCTCATCCACGTTGAGAATAAATAAGGAATCATTAAAATCTTTAATAACTTATGATATATTAGTAGGGTATGTCTAAAATAAAATTACCATATTCTTTTCATTGATCAATTTATTGATGATTGAGTGGGTCATGAGGTTCTACCCTTCACAGATGGATTCTATGGAAACAATTAGATAATGATTCATCCACAAGACTAGTATAAGACCACCTTCACCACTAAATGGGTAATATTTTCCTATAAATTCATTCCTTTTGGTTTAAACAACACTAGTACCACATTCCATCAGGCTATTTCAAAGTATTTTCATGATTTGGATGAAATTTTTCTCACATAACTTGACAAACTCACTACTCATTCAAAGAAATAGTGACATCACTTGGAACATCTTCATAATATCTTCTTTAGGTGTTAAAAGTGTAATATCCACTTGATCCCTCTCAAGTGTACATTTTTCATTATGGATATATGAATTTTTGGATTCATCATCTATAAACAAGGTATCATGGTTGACCAATTGAAGGTTCAAGCCATTCTTGAGCTACCTCCACCAAATACTTTTCATCAACCATAAATAATTAAGGAAAAGCCAATTTATTTTGTCAATTTGTTCCTAATTATGTTATGTGTTCTCATATGTTTTTGCATTTGTTGCATTATAACATAATATTTTTATGGGATGACCAAGATAACAACCTTTCAATGCATTATTGTATGTGTTTACATATTCTCCTTTGATAAGCCCCCGTGACTTTCATAAGGATTATATCCTCTATGTCTCTACTTCATCATTCACTATGGCTAGTGTGTTAGTATAGGATGGGAGGCTAGGTATAATCATGTCATCTATTACATTAGTAAGAACATATTAGGACCACCATTGTCATAAAACTATTGCCATATTTTTGTAACACTTCCAACCCCCTAACCCTCATTCGGTTGGTGGGGTGTAGAAAATTTCTCATTTATTTCTTCAACCACCTATCTTAGACACACCTCTAAATCCAAATATGAGCTCATAAGTCAATAATTTGCATTGATATATTTCCAGTGATTATAAACATGCCCAATTCCTAGTTCCAGGGAAGAAGTTATGTCCCTTCCAATTTTTCCTAGGGAATTTTCCCATGATGATGTCATCACATCCACATGGACCCACTCCATGTGTGAAGGTCGATTTCACTAATCCACTGAAATACATGTGGACCTATATTTAACATTCGGTCTAACATGTCATATTCTACAGCAGTCAGACACAGGCCTTCAGGCTCCCAAACCCACAACATTTCGATTGAACTCATCTCCTTGGCATGATGGCATAAGTTGTACATCAAAACTCCATGTGGCCTCCAAAAATTAACGCAAACATGAACCTCACATAGGCCACATCTTGTGACAACATGTGTTCCATGAGATCAAATGGTCTATATTAGTCGTGATCAATAGTTTAGAACTCTACATATTCCCAGAGATCTTAGACCAATAAACTCTTCCAATCATAACAACTATGATACATGAGGACACATGTCCTTTTACATGTGTCTCCTTCTATGCAGAAACCTTTGATACACCTACCCTTTTTGATGTGTCCCTCAACATGGCATGCCAACTTGGCATGTTGACTCAGCAAGATGATGTGGCAGACTCTCCTCTGTCCCCTTCCATAGAAAACATGCACGTCTCATGGATTGAACAAATAGGGCTCATGCAAACCAACAACTCACATCGCTACGGCTCTCCAAAATTCCATGATATTTACTTGGCCATTGGTCCCGACAGATCCAATGGTCCAAATCCATCTCCAACCAATCCAATGACTTTTCTACTTTGGGCGCGACCTTGCAACCTACCCAACCTTGACACACATGTAAATATTTATGCAAGTTGCAAGTTGCATCAACCTACTCGCATGTGATATATAAAAACTACAATTGAGCCTGATTTACAGAAATGATCTTCATGGTCTTCCCAAACTACACGATAGTTAACAGATGCTCTTATGGTCTGAAAAAACCAACAGATGGGATCTATTGTGATCTACAGTCCAAATCCACTCAATTTTCCAAAATCAATCGATCATTAATGGAGCCTCCTAACTCCGACAAATATAATTCTCTTAATTAAATTGGTTTGACATCATAGATATTCTTGGGATAAAAAGGTGCATGCCCTTTAGTCAATCGGGTGCACTCGTTCGATATGCAATAATCTATTTGACCCTCTAAGTGGATCCTTTTGATCAAAAAGTTTTTGATGGATCAAATGATTGATGGGGAAGATCAAACGTTTGAAAGTTCCCCAATTAAATGGTCCAAATCTCAACCAATTCTTCAACCCATGAAACAGTTAGCAAACTCAACAAATATCTGACGGGTTTTTCACCAGACTAGATCTGCAACACAATCTATGGCTCAAGGAATTTCAATCCAACCCTATAGAAAATCAATGGCCCTCTACCACTCAGGCTCACACCTTTGGGTTTCTCCCTATTGGAAACTCCTCCTACACCAATCTTAGAGATTCTTTCTGAAACCCACATTCCAACCAACTTTCAGGTATCATTTTTCAAGTTACTCCTATCGGGATCGAGGTTATTCCAAGACCTATGGAATTTCTGGCATCCAACTCCTAATGAAGGGTTGATATTTACCCTTGACCTCAAATGAATGGTCAGGATCAACCCCAACACTTAGTCCATTTCACCCGGGAACCTAAGGCATCCGATATTGCAAGTTGCAAATTGCCATTGTGGCATCCATATTTTCACTACAAAATCATCAAAACATGATTCAATGGCATCATGGAGTCATTCCTTAGGATTCCATATCCAATTTCCATGCTTGAGGAAATTTTGATTCATGGAGGACTTTGATCTTCATGAGATTTACCAACCAGCATGTTGGGGTTTTCTACACTAAGTTGTGCATCCAATATCCCTGCAACTCTCATTTTGTAAGGCTTGTGGCCTCATGAACTTGATACACACACATACCTCCCACAGCCTATGACAACATGCCCATCACAATAATACAAGGTAAATATCAACCATGATCAATAGTTCAAAACTCAATGGATTCCTAGAGATGCTCAACCAATAAACTCTTATGCTCCTACTGACTATGCCACCTGACGACATCTATCCTTTTACACTTGTCCCCTACCATGTGGAAACCTATGATATTCCTAAATTTTTTCAGGTGTCCCTCAACATGGCATGCCAACGTGGCACACTGACTTAGCAATCTAACATGGTGCACTCTCCTCATGTCCCCTTCCATAGAGAACATGCACGTCTAATATATCATATGACTAGCGCTCACATAAACCAATGGCTAAGGTCATTGTGGCTCTCCAAGCTTCCATGATATTTACTTGGACACTAGGCCTAATAGACTAACAGTATGGATCAATATTCCACCAATCTAATGGCTTCTACTCATTAAGAATTCCACTCATGGCCTACCCAAACTTGACGCACTCACAAATATTTCTACATCCCGCATCAACCTACTTTCCAAAGAGATATAATGGCTATGATTGAACCTAATATATGGATAGGATATTTGTGTTCTTCCCAAACTGCACAACATTTAATGGATGCTCTCAGATTATGAATAATCCAATGGATAGGATCTTTGTTATATATGGTCTATATCCACTCGATTTCCCAGATCATCTGACCCTTGATAGAGCCTCCTGACTCCAACAAATATAAATTTTGCAATTTAATCAATTTGATTTCCCATATCTTCTCGAGTTGAAAAGGTGCATGACCTTTATTTGGTCAGGCACACTCATTTGGTATGCAATACTGCAATCAACCCTCCAAATGGATCGTTTTGATTAGAAAGTTTATGATGGATCCAAGGGTTGAAGGTTCCCCAATTCAATGGTCCATATCTTAGTTGATTATTCAACCATTGCAAAACTTAATTAATGTCAATTTTCACATGCAACTCTATGTGACTAATTTTCAGATATGAAAATTGTTTCTTAGTGAACTAACAGTAAAACCCTAGTTGTTATCACTGAACAAATTTACACTAAAAACTATTGACTGAAAATATGTGTAGCGGAAACAACAATATCAGAGATGAATCATTAACATGTATATGAGAAAAACAATTGTATTCTATAACCTTGTTAATTTTAGAAATTATAAGGGAAAAACTAGCCCTCCCAACCAATACAAATCCACCAAAATATGAGAACAACCTTGTCCTCCAATAACCATACAAATCAGAAAAAACCAAACCTCAAAAAATCCTTAGAAATGTTCTATGCCCACAAATCTGTTATAGACCACTTGTATGTCTTGATGACATCACCTGCACTATTGACCACTTGTATGTCTTGATGACATCACTTGCACTACTACTGACATCAACATGTATGGACCTGCCCTGCCAAAAAAACATGTATGGTTGTATGTGATTCACCTTACTACAACTCACGTACATACGTGACTATGCCCACTGCAACCCACATATACATGAATCACCCTACTACAACTTGCATACATACATGATTGTTCCCACTGCAACATGCGTATGTACATGATTCCTCCCACTTCAACCCACATACATGTATAGAAAAAATGTGCAGACACATCTATATGGTTCTCTCTATGTGACTTCCTCTCTCCTAGTCCACATTCACCACCATTGCATGATTTCCCTTTGTTGAAATCACCAAGCCTCCTAGCAAAAGAACAGACTCACTTATGCTAACTCCATCCTTTCACAATGAGAAAATGTGACAATGACCTCTCTCCTTTATATACAAGTCCAATGAGTGAGTTTAGGCACCCCTTTTGAACTCAACAATTAATTAGATATTTTAATCCTCTTTGTGGGTGTGGCACCGCCACACAAACCCACAAATCCCATTAATTTTCTCATGAGTCCCCATCCTCATTTCGAGGCCAATTTCACTAAAAAGAAAGGCTAATTTGGTTCCAAAGAAGATTCCCACATTCCTGACACCTTGGCCTCTTGTGGGAATACCTCACGAAGCTACAATAAACAACACTCCCTCTTAGAGAGGGAGGTATCCCATCCAAAATTATATGGATGTATCTCTGTCTCCCACACTAGAAGTGACTCTGTCTCTTCTACTATAGCTTCACTCCAATACTCCTGATTGGTTTCTCCCTCTTTCACTAAATCAATCCCTACTCTCCAATCCTACTAGATTAGTACTTTCTTTGTCACTATATCAAAACCTATTGAAATGAATGGATCCTCCATGGAGGTCTCACATTCCCTAGAGGCTTCCTACCTCTGAACCTCCTACCTAGCCTCCTCAACCCATGACACTTTCCTGTCATTTTTGGAAGATGCCTCTCTCCCACTTGAACCTGAGGGGGACTCCCTCTCAATGGATAACTATCTGCCTGAGCCAAATGACTCTCTCTAATATTGGGCTCCCTCTGAGTTTGCATGCTCCCTCTAAAATATGAATCCCTTTGACTTTGTGCAATATATGGAGTCGTATGAACCTATTGACCTCCTCTAAAGTCTAATCTCCTTTGAATAGTCCTGGGAGGTTTCTCCTCCCTACTAGATCTTTAGGGTTGACTCCCTCTGAATTATGGCTCCCTATGAGTCAGCACTACTCGTGGGGCTAGCCACCTCATCCCTGGTGGAGCTACCTTCTCTCTTTGAACCTATTCTACCAGTGGGGACACCTACCTCACCACTAGTGGAGCTACCTACTCCTTCTAAACCTGTGCTAGTGGTGGGACCAACTGCCTCGCCACTAGTGGAGCTACCTAATCCTCCTCATCTACCTCTTTACTATTGTTGGCCACATCTCTCCCAGGATGGCCCTTAATCCTATATATTTTTCCCTCCCTAACTTCAAGAACCATTTTTTATCTAAAGCTATATCATTTGGGAACAAAAAACACCTATCAATCCTCATACTGCATGCATGGTTCCCATATCAATCTCTACACACAATTTTGATCCAGTCTCTGTGAAATTGTCAAATAACTCTTGTGTGCCTATCATATGGAAAGATTCTCCACTATCCACCAACCAAATCCCCCTACTGGAGACTGTACATCAAATGGAGGAGACCAAAAATATCTCCCTATGCAACATGTCTACAACCTCATCAACCTCTTTTGTTGATTCATGCTACCTTATTCCCCTTCCCCTCTAGTGTTGAAACTGTGAAGCATTGTGTCCAAAGTCATGAAACTCAAAACCTCTGATATTACTAAGATCCTTCTTATGTTTCATCATTGGAGATGCTTCTCTCTCAGAAGAATCCTTTCTCCCTGGAGAACCTCTTCTGCCTAGAGAACCTCTTCTAACCTTCCTAGTGCGGGATAGTGTGGGCTTGGTTCTCATCATTGCTACTCTTCACCATATTGTCCATATCATCCCTGGACACTAACCGAGTCTCCTCCTAAATACAATAAGTCCATAGTCTATCAAATTCTAGTAACTTGTCTCATGCACATATCCCCCACACAAATGGTTCCAAGACCTAGGAAGACCTCTCAATGTTACATTTACTAACTCAACATTCTGCACCCTCTCACCAATAGCTACATGTTGATCTTAGATCTGAGTGATCTTCATAAGGTAGTTGAAAACTATATCCTCAATGGTCATCCTAACAATTTGAATTTGGTGCTTCAAATTTTGCATCATTCCTGTATTCTTGTTTTGGTGTAGACCCACCAAAGAATCATGCATCTCCTTGGCAAATGTTTTCTCAGCAATGTGAGGAATCAAGTGATCCTTCACAAATTCTAGCAACACCTTCTTGGCCTTCACTTCCTTATTCTTGTGAGCTACCAATTCTCGTAAATTGGTAAGAGCTACAACCACACTCTCAACATACTCCTTGAGGTCATTCTCCTCCAACATAAGGAGCTAGGCCCAGAAGTTAGTTTCCCCTTCCAACATATCCTCAAGCTTTAATGTGTTCACCAATTTGACCTACCTGGAACAAGAACAAAGAACAACACTCTTCCAGTGTTTTATCCAAAAATGTGTCTCAATATGATCCCCTTCTCTTCAAATACCAAGCTCTTAAACCGTGTCAATTTTCACATGCAACTCTAAGTGACTAATTTTCATATCTAAAAATTGATTCCTAGTAAACTAACAGTAAAAACCTAGTCATTATCACTGAACAATTTTACAGTGAAAATTATTAACTGAAAATATATGTAGAAAAAACAACAATATTATAGATGAATCATCAACACATATATGAGACACAAAAAAAATTTATGTAACCTTGTTAATTTCATAAATTATGAGGGAAAAAGCATCCATCCCAACCAATACAAATCCACCAAAATATGAGGAAAACCTTGTCCTCCAATAACCATACAAATAAAATAAAAAAAAAACTCAATAAATCCTTGGAAATGTTCGCTTCCTACAAATATGCTACAGATCACCTATACATCATGCTGACATCACCTACACTACTATTGATGTCATCATGTATGGACTTGCCCCTTCCTAGAAAACCTTGTACAGCTATACGTGACTCTCCTTATTGCAACATGCATACATACATGATTGTTCCCACTGCAACTTGTGTATAAGTGATTCACCTTACTGCAACTTGCATACATACATGATTGTTACCAATGAAACCCGCATATATACATGATTCATCCCATTGTAACCCATGTACATGTACAAAAAACTTGTACAAACACCTTCATACGATTCTCTCTCTATGAATTCCTCTCTCCTAGGCCATATTTTCCACCATTGCATAATTTCCCATTGTTGAAATCACCAAGCCTCCTAACACAAGTGAAAACTCACTTATGTTAACTCCATCCTTTCACAATGAACAAATGTAACAATGACCTCTCTCCTTTATATACAAGTCCAATGAGTGAGTTCAAGAACCCCTTCTAAACTCAACAATTAATTAGAATATTTTAATCCTCTTTATGGGTGTGGAACCCCCACACAAGTCCACAAAGACCTTAAACTTTCCCATGAGGCCCTAGCCTCATTGTAGGGCCAATTTCACTAAAATGAAAGGCTAATTCAGTGCCAAAAAATATTTCCACATGCATGACACCTTCGTCTCTTGTGGGAATACCTCCAGAAGCTACAATAAACAACAATGAACTCAACAAATATCCGATGAATTTTTCACCGAACTAGGTCTGCAATGAGATAAACGACTCAAGTTGTTTTTGTGTGACACCATGTAAAATCAATGGCCCTCACCCACTCAAGCTTGTTCCTTCAAGGTTCTCCCTATTGGAAACTCCTACTACACAAATCTTGTGGATTCTTTTTGAAACCCGCATTCGAAACAAATTTCATGTTTCTTTGTTTGGGCTTGAGGTTATGCCATGACCTATGGAACTTTCGACATATGACTCCCAATGAAGGGTTGATATTTACCATTGACCTCATATGAATGGTTAGGATCAACCCCCAACACTTAGTCCATTTATCCCTGAAACCTAAGGCATCCGCTATTGCAACTTGACACGGGTAAACTACCACTATGGAATCCACATTGTCACTTCCACGTCATCCACATATGTTTCAATGTCATCATGATGTCACTCCTTAGGGTTCCATGTCTAGGTTCCACACACGATTAAATTCTATTTCAAGGAGGAACTCGACCTTCATGGGATTTACCAACCCACATGCTATGTAAGGTATCTAGAGAGGTAGTGGGGGGGCCCAGAGGGCCCATAGTGATAATAGTGGAGGTCATTCAATGTAAGGTTGACTAGGTCCACTATATTAT
>CBVK0103183828.1:0-16123 GCA_900067695.1 Picea abies | reverse complement strand
AGGTTTATATTGAGTTTATGTTATTGCTATCACTTTGGTTGGTTTGTGTTGTTTTGATCTTGACTGCACAAGAGCACTGGAGCGAAGCGGGAGCAACAAAGACTATAGGAAGCGATCATAAGGTATGTCCATGATTCTTGCCTCTTAGTAAATTCAATATTTAAAACTTAAGGAAAGCATCCTATTCTGTCCTGTTTTGTTCTAGATCTAGGTGGATCTAGGGAGATCGGTTTGTGTCCGCACTTACGGATTTATCCAATAACAATGTAGAACCAAGCAAAGCTAATCCTAAGATAGTAGCACTCACAGGAGTGTGTGAAGGAGGTACCGATGAGCGGGTACAACCGGATACTCCCCCTAATATAGGTGGGAGGTTGAGAAAGCGTCGTGAACGACGGGGGTTCTGTGGTTCCCCTATGATGTCAGACTAGTTGTGTGAATGTGTGCAAAAAGTAGTGAGATAAATATAGAAACAAGAGTCTTTGCTGTGACTGTTTACATAATATATATATCCAAATCAAATTGTAATCAGATGTGCATCATACATAAAATGTGAAAGAAGCATATATATGTGGGTAAAAGGGTGTTTGTCTGCATGGGGGAAACAAAAGAAAGCAAATGCTCGTGTCCTAGAAGACGTAACGTCCTTCCTCTCAAAAAATCATTGGACCTTCCAATAGTACTAAACAATGGGGTCTGAAGTCACTGGAAGAGAAACTAGTGAAGGATGAAACAATTGGTTATAATGAGGGGTAGAGGGGGCATATCCTGAAAGAGCTGGAAATACTTCCCAATAGCCACTCAAAATCCAATCAAGGTGCAATTGCAACCCATAATCGCCACCTAGGTAGATGTCCTAAAGTTGGTCACTAGGTACCTCGGTCAAAGTGCGACATTTAGATTTTTTGCCTAAGAAATGGGTCACGGGCTAGATCCCATCCAAGAGGTGGGTGCCTCAAGGGGGGATGCACAGAAAAACTAGACCTCGGCCTTCAACCCTTCACGGGTATCTCCCTGCCTTACGGTGATTGGAACACTTGACTTGGAGGATTTGAAGTTCCCTATTTGACAACCTCTATGTTTTATCAATGTGAGAACCAGATAACGGGGAGTTATTTGGATGCCTATCCCTGAAATCCTACCTAGACTAAAAAATTTCTTTTGGCACCTCCTGTGGAGGAAAACTTAGTGAGTTTTTAGAAAGATTTTAGATGAAATTGTTTTGTGAGGTTGGGGGTGAGAACCAACCTCGTTTGATTAAAAGTGGGAGTGGATAGTCCTGTCAAGAAAAGATGGTGTATTTTCGGAATCCCTTTGGAGGAAACTTACTTAGACCTCCACGTTTCGAGAAGAAGCTATGTGAGTGAAAAGTGACTTTTGTGTGTGAGTGAAAGTGTGCCAAGTTTTAGTTAATTAGATGTCACCTTGCTGCATGTGGACTTCGCTCGGTCCTTACAAGAGTTTGATTACCTAATTAGCTAGATGTCATTGGTACAACCTTGCGGAATTCAAAATCCCTAGGAAGCTAGCATGTGGACATGTGGGTTCGTTACTATCCTTTAACTCCCTATGATGATGTAATCTAGAAAAAGCATGAAACTATCCTATATTGAACATGTGGGCATGTATGGGCCCATTACAACCTTTAAACTCTCCTAGTGTTTTGATCTAAGAAAGAAAAATTCCAACCACTATTCTATCTTTGTAGCATGTGGGCATGTATGGGCCCGTTACAAGTTTAAAATGTGTTTGAAAAATGAAACTAAGAGGGTTCCCAAAAAGGGCCATTGTCCTCTCCTAAAGGTTTTGAAATTTTGTTAAGGGAGATGAGATTGTTTTCACAATCTTTTTCTGATTCTCAAGATCACTTGGAGGCGCGAGAGAAGAACATACTCAAGGATTGTTACTTCAACTTCTAGTCCCGAATGTGAGTTAGATGTGATTAAATATGATTGTCCACTTATGTTTGTAAGTCAAAACAAGCCATCCATGTGGCAAAAAGAAAACAAGGGAAATTGATTTTTTATCCTCCTAAGTGCCTATGTGTGTTTTTAGACTAACCCCTTTATATTATGAGGGGACTAAGTGTAATGTGGCTTTACAACATTTTTGACAACATATTTAAGAAGGCAGGTGGCCTTCCCAACATCCAAAGAACTTACAATGTGAAATTTTAATCAAATGCGTGGCCCCTAGTGCAGACAGAGGCGCACAAAGTGCAGGCGCGCGAGAAGAGTTGAAACAGAAAGCGCATGCGCGCAGAGAAAGGATTTTACAAAATCACATGCGCGCACGATGCACGTCCATGGGGTGGAATACCCATGCACCTATGACAAACGGCCGAGAAAGAAAATCCAGATGTATATCTCTCAATTCTCTTGTGAATTGACTGGTTAGCAGGTCGACAGAGGCCGGTTTGTGCACCTGCAAGTTAAACAAACTGAAAGGAAAGAAAAATAAACCCAAATGAGGGAGGAATTGATACCTTCTCCCCAGTATGGTCGCCAATCTGTTTGCACCCTCTTCGTCACCTTGGTGAGAAAATAAGAGGTGCTTACATGCCCAGTTGGGTCTTGCTGAGCATGACAGCTATAGAGGAAAGAGTTAGAGAAAGAAAAACAAAACTATAAGCAAGAATTAAACTAATACAAACTAAAATCATAAGAATATGGGTATAGAGATAAAAGAAACACAAGAAGACCAATATCACCAATGTTTTTAGTCTAGTCTATTGATGAAATCAAAGCACAATGAAGAAAGGGGACTATGGGTCCCTGCTTCCTCCAAAGGAAGGCTCTTGGGCCCTCACAAACTTTCTCTCCTTACAACAAGAAAAATGAAAATGATAGTGAAAGAACTCCCAAGCACATCCCCTCAATGGAGAGGTGGATTGCTCAATGAAATGGTGCCAATGTGTTATTGTCAAGGAGTGAGTCCTTAAAACAATCTAGGAAGCATAACATTACATGAAATTCCTTGAGAAAATGAGGTTTCTTCATGGCTTTTTATAGCATTGCATGGGTGATTATGTAACTCCTTTGTAGTGTGAAAAGAGGCTCTTTAGGGCTTCATTAGGTCTTGGACCAGCCTACCATGCAGATTCAGCTCAGATTTGAGGGTCAAATTGGCTTGGGAGCTGATCCATAAGTGGTTGGGAGGCCGACCAATTCAATAAATGCGCCGTTTAGCAAGTGCGCAGGTTTTTGCGCCAACAGCCGCGCATCGTGTGCGTATGTGCGCATGGTACGTTCCTGTTCTGCGCATGTACGCGCACACCCAACTATTGTAAAGAGCTCTTCAATTTTTACTACTTTGTATAGTTTTTGACCTTTTTGGAATGCTGTGAAATTAATTCAGTGCCATGAATGACTTCATTACTGTTTGACGATGCTGAGTTCTTGTCGCCATGTGCAGACGAAATTTCAGTGATAACAACTATTATGCATGATTTTTCTGATGATGGATTGACGAGTGATTTTATGTAGCAATAGTTGCAACAGTCAAGATTCCAACCTCCAAATGAAACATGTGAGTTCCAACTCATGGTTAACCATTTTCAGTGAAAGACGTGGTAGATATGTAGAGACGAATTTGCATGGAATATTGTGAACAGGTGAGGATGAATCTAGAAAATCTGAGACATGGGTTTTGTTTAGAATGGGTCCAAATTGAGTTCATTGTGGGTCCTTTTCCAATTGGAGCTACGGTTTGAGAGAAATCATTGGTTCTTTAAAAGGGTATTTTCCATATTTACAGTTGCGGCCAGTTCTCTAAACTTAGCAATTTGTTTGAGCAGCCGAGGGATTTGGGGATTTGATTTGTATAAATAAGACCTCTTCAATTAGGAGAGAGTCAGTCATGAAATTATATAAAATTTATTTGTAAGAAAGAGCTGAACTTATGTAATTTATGAGTTTTCTTCAATAATACAAAGGAGCTGATGGATCTACAATAATGTGCAACTTTATCTTAATCTTGTAAGTCTTTTGGCCATGCATGCTAGGTGAAGCAGGTCCCCCTCAATCTGGTATGTGTTGGTCTTATCCATTTACTTGTATTTTTCTTTTTATTGTCTAAATTTATCTTGGTTTATGATTAGTTGATCACTGCTTACAGTTGTGTGTTGTTTATTAGATTGCTCTTACAGTAAGATTCAATTCATGTTGCTGTTACTTCATTTTGTTAATACTCCTTTAATTTATGTAAGAGTGTGGTAGTCGTTTTATTTCAGCTGAGTGTATTTTCAAGAAAAAGAGGATTTGATTGATTTTAAGTTATGTGTTTTATTTTATTAAATAGATAATAGTGTTATTTGGAATTTGCTACTTGCATATATTGTGCACGATAACTTTGAAATAAACGACTTCCTCGGGTTGACAATTGAATAGTTGGGAAAATACTACGATGCAATTAATTCAACATTAGTTCATCCCAATGTAGCAACTGTTGTTCCTTTCACATGACTGTTTTTCCTTTGAGTGTAGTTGTTGTTCATTTGAAAGGAACAATTGTTGTTCCTTTCGCATGACTGTTGTTCCTTTGAGTGTAGTTGCTGTTCATTTGAAAGGAACAACTACCGTTCCTTTCACGTGATTGTTGTTCCTTTCGCGCGACTGTTGTTCGTTTGAGTGTAGTTGTTGTTCATTTGAAAGGAACAAATGTTGTTCCTTTTGCGCGACTGCATAAGGTATGCTATCTATTCCTCCTTTGGTAGTAAACTCAATGATCACAACTTAGGGAAAGCATCTTCTCCCATCTCATTTTTTTCTAGATCTAGGTGGATCTAGGGGGATTAGTTCATGTCCGCATCTATCCATTTACCCAATAACAAAATTGGTGACTCCATTGGGGAGAACAAATTGCTTGTGGTTTTTTGTTGGAGATTCTCTTTTGACCTATTCTTTTTGCTTGAAATCAGTATCTTAGTATGTGGGAGATCCATTTAGACTCTCTGGGTTTGAAAATCCACTTGGATGCTTTTCTCTTTTCTCCAAATTTCTTGATTTATCAAACACTTCCACACTGCACCTTATAGATAGTTTGCGGAAACCTTTGATTTCCACACCCTACTGGTTTATTTCAGTGCGGGATTTCCACACCTTGTCTGTTGCTGGCCTGCAAAAACTATTTATTTCCACACTGTGTTATACTGCCAGCCTGCGGTGGCGTTTGAGAAATTTTTTGGGTTAGATTTTGGCCTCTAATGTTATCCAGTTTTGCTTTAGTCAACTGGAAACAAATTTTTAATGTTAGTTCTTGAATTTTTCTGTTTGTTTGAGCTTTCTCTTGATTGGTTTTGGAGATCAAATACCTCTCTTTTGATCTTTCTCCATTTTTTGTTTTTGATTTTTATCGACAAGGGTATAATCTCTGGATTTGTGTCTGAGTGCTTGCTTGATTAAAAATATTCTATTGGATTTGAAGTTTTAGGTTGGTTACACATTCTGGATTTCTTAATGACCAGAAGACCATTTTTTATTCACATTTGAATAAACGTTTTCTTATCATTCTTTATTTTTATCTCCCTTGAAAGATCGATTTGGGTTCTTGTTGAGTTTTTTATTTTCACTGATTGCTTATCCTTTCTCAATTCCATCCCTGTTTTGGTTTTCAAAAGGAAAAAATTAAAGTCTTTTAGTCTTTTAGATAATCATTTATCCAAAAAATATTGGAATTCAAAAAATTGAAAAAGAACGAATAGTGAAATTACATTGTTGATGATTGTTTGGTATTACATTCAAAGAAAAGGAATTGTACATTGTGGTTTACATTGTTACAGAAAAACACCTTCTCCCTACTGTAGATAGAATTGATCGAATGAAAGTTTGCATCATTCATTTCTATTTGCACGTTATTGGGTGGAAGTCTTACACAACATTGGTTTCATTCCCATCTACCTCTTGAGTAACAACAGCCTCTTAAAAACATTGCGAGTTTCAAAACTCAAGTAGTAACTTTTATTTTCTAGGGCTCTTTTACACCAATATTAGCTAAGCTAGAGCTTTGGAATAGGCAGTGAGACACACTCTCCAAAGCACAAAACACACAATAGTATCTTGTGATAGGGAGTGTTCAAATCCATTTGCAACATCTTGTCCTGGGAAGCCTTTCTCACACAAGGGTCAAACTTGAGATTGCATTGAGATTGGCAGATTTACTCACCCTGCTTTGTCAGTCTCAGTGTAGATATTGCACGTATAATGGGGGTTGCTTGAAGGTATACCCACAATGATGAGTGGAAGCCTCTCAAGTTGATTTCAGGATCAATACCCTACCCTTGCGTGTGGATCGGACTGTCGACTGTTTCCCCAGGGATCATTGTTGTTTGTGGTAACTTTAGTAGCCTATATTATTAGGGTCTTACACAAGGTGAATGTGAAGGGGCAAGTCTTTACGATACCTGGAATCAACATTGGCCAGACTCACTCAGACTCCTTGGAGGGTATACCCATGATTATGTGTGGGATCTTGCACTAGGGTGTAAGTCCGTTAAGCTGGTTGTCAATGTAACTTTTCTACCCTAGACCAACCCCTTATCATCTTGGTCTCACGACATTGGATTTCATTACCAACTAGTGATTTCAAAATTAGAAGGTTTTGTTTGTCTGGTTTGAACTCTAGAATTTATTAGCAAGTGTTGTTTGCTGTCATATTTGGCCATAGATTTTTTTCCCAATTTTTTTGGTTCGAGCAATATTGAACCTCCACGCCATTCACGTAGAATGCAAGGCCTACCTCTGAAAGATTTGGAAAGTTCAAGACCCTTGCCCACTAATCCACCGGAGAGCTCTTCTCAGCAGAGTGAGGTCCAAGAAACTGCCACTCCATGAGTGGAAAGAACTGACTCTCTAGACAATTTCTGAATTTCTTCCTCTCTAGAGTCTTTTCGACTTCCTCATGGTTCCGAAAGATGTATTCTTCGGCTAAATTCATACAGAGATCTTTTTGTTCAAACTTCTGGAATACCAACTAGACCTTTTACAGATCCTGAAGACCAAGATCTGTTTTGGAATACTGAGATATCTAGACGGGATCTTTTCAGATCTGGGTCAAGTGCTGATATACTTGTTGTACCCGAGTCATCTGAAACATCTGTGGAGGATGCGATACCCCTAGATCATTCTCCCATTACAACTGACTATCTATTTGCTGGTTCAGACACCCCATCAGTTGGTTCTAACTCGACCATCCCCCTTCAGATGGCCCACTTTACAAAAGTCCCAAACACTATGACTATTCCCACCAGGACTACGGTGGATAATCAATTTCCCATTGGCACACCTCTTTCTCCTAGGCCTTTATTGTCACTTCCTCTTGGGTAAAATGAATTGAATGCTTCTATCCCTATCCCTACTCAGGTTCCATCCAGAGCATATGGATATTTTTATCCTTCTGGGCAGAATCCTATTGCCGGTTTGATTACGACACTTCCCCAACCCCCCTCTAGAGGGTCTTATCCACATTTCACTGGAGGATCCGTCCCTAGTGGCATTACTCAGTATTTCACACCTAATTATCAAATTCCTGTTGGTAGACAATTCAACCGTGGGGGCCAATATCAACCCCCATTTGGAGGTCAAACCCCAATTGGGACACAACCTCTGGTTGGAGGACAACCCCCACCCACCCCACCCTATGGACAAAACATACCGAAAAATTTGGCCTAGTATTGGAATTTTCTTACCCAGGGTAATACTCAATCGAATGGGGGGAAACAACCTCAAGTCAACTTTTTCATGCCCCCTAGTACGGGCCAACCATACCTTAGGACTTCCAATCCCATTTGGGGTTCGAATGCTTAATTTAGTGTCCATTTCCAAGGAAACATCCCTAATCAGTACAACCCCACGAGCTACCTGCCTCCACACCAGCAACCAGATTTTCCAAGATCTTTGCATCATATGAAAACTTCTTACGGTCCTACTGGCATACCGATGGGACTTCCTCTACAAATTCACCAGTACCCTCATGTGAATAGACAGTTACCCTTATCCACTTTGGATCTACCCGACCTGTCTAGGATTTTGAATGACCCCATCCATCACTCTCCTCATTGGCCTGTCATATCGACCAAATTACCATCCGATATTCCTAATTTTGATGGTAAACCGGGGGAGGATCTGAACAATCATGTAATGAATTTCCACCTTTGGTGTTCATCTAACTCTTTGATGGATGACTCCATTCGGTTACGTCTTTTTCAACAAACTCTCATGGGTTCAACCACGAAGTGGTATATAGAATTACCATGAGGCTTCTTCGGCGAATTTAACACCCTAGCTATGGATTTCCTCACTCACTACTAGTTTCCAATCCATTATGAAATGGGAACTGAGATCTTGAGTTCTTTCAAGAAAAATAAAGCCACTCATATCTCCGATCACATTCATGAGTGGAGATGAAGATGACGTTTAATCAAACTTGATATTCCCGATCAGTTATTGGCAGAATGGCTCACTAAATCCTTCGTGAATGACATATCTAAAGACATTTCCATGGGTGGAGTTGTCACATAAGAATAGGCGATCAATCATGCCCAATAACTCAATCTCATTTATTCACAAATGGGTAATCTTTACGATCTACTCCCTGACGCACCTCGTCCTTCTACCATGACCACCTCAACGACCCCTACAAATTCTCATGCTGTTGATGGTTTCATAAGTACTTTCCATGCTCAACCTCAATCTATGTAGACCTCTCACACCACTCCCAAATCCCATGCTTCTAATGTTCAAACTACTCCGACGCCCACTCCTCCCACCGGTAAAACTTCAGACATGAACGTTATTCAATCGAATCCTACTGGAAAGAATAAATCTAAAAAAGAGAAGGGTAGGAACAAGGAGGATAAAAATTAAAACCCATAATCTGACAAGACCAAGTAACAACCTACTGATAATAAGGACAAATACAAACCTCGCTATCCTTGCCTTATATGTGGTGATGATCACTACACGAAGGACTGTCCGAGACGTGTCAAGGTCAAAAAGTTCCTTCAAGGGACCCCAAAACCTCCTACACCTACCGTCTTGTCTCAACCCTTCCCTTCTCAACAACAGGCTCAATTGGTCATCCATGATCAACCTTCTTCCTCCACTACCTCCTATGTACTTATGTGTAATGGTGATTCAAAGAAGAATGACATCACACTTACCACTCATGCCAAAGATTACTCCAAGGAGAAAGTTGACGATATACCACCTTTGTGTTGAAATTACTAAGGCAACTGAGAGGGGGGGTGAATTAGTTGTTACTGTTCTTAAACAATTTTAAGTCTATTGAATCATTTTTAATCCTTCTCCAAGTGACCATCAATATTATACAACATATGGACAACATAAATAATGAGCATCAATCACACATAAGAATATATACAAAGACAAATATCACGAGGAAACCCATAAAGGGAGAAAACCTCTTCTTCTTTGAAATGATAGGCATTCTTTTAAGTTATGTACATCATCTATGTTTGAGAACCAACTCAAAGTTAGGCTACTACCTCTGTTTCACAAGCTCCAACTTGTTGAGAGCACCAACTCTTTGGTTTCTCTAGCACCCACTAGAAGGAAACACCAACTCTTTGAGTGTTCCAACACCGGCTGGATGGAAGAACCTACTTCCACTTATACAAGCACCAACTTGCATACACAAAACTCTATTTTTTCCCAAGCACCACCCTGCCACCCTGATTTCTAGCCACAACTAGATGGAAGCTACAACTCCCAATATTCAAGCATCAACTTGAATATCAGAGGACCACAGTCCTCCATAGCACCACCCTACCTCCCTATTTATAAGTAAAATGATTGAGTGACCAACAATGCAGGTGTTTCAATTCTTACCACTTTTCTTCTGCCATGCAATTCTTCTATGCTTCTATCTGTTATGAAATTATGCTCTGCTTCTAGATGTTTTGCAATTCTGCTCTTTCTTCTGTCTATTCAACATATGTTACTCATCTCTGAGTTTTATCTCACACTGCGCATACCGTCGGTCTCACACTGCACATACTGTATATTTCCCTTTATTACAGTTCAACTCATTTTTCATTCAAAACAACCAACCATACACAGTCACTGCATCTTTATTTTATGCACTTCTCACGACTTCAGTTACACCTCAAATTCCTAGGACAATAATGCTTCAGCCACTAAATCGCCAACTGTCCAAGAACCATGATTCGGTTCTGCTAACTGAATTGTAACTGAATAGTTAATCATAAAGATCAATAGTATCCCTTCGATAAAATTTCCATTTAACAAACATCATTGGATTAAATCTGCAAGGTCTTACGTTTATCCCATATGCCCACTGGTTGTGACCATGGGCCTAATCAAAATGCGTTTCACATTTTGCATTTTGGAAATCCTGTGTTGAAGGGTCTCAACACTCCAAGTTGTGATCCTTGAAATGGAGCTTAACTTCATGTTAGCTCTTCCCTCTCATATGACCATCGGTGGTGACCACAACCTACACCAAAAGGTGTTTCACATTTCATGAACTTATGAAGTTCATCAAGCCTGATCAACGGTTGAGATCTTCAATGATTCGATGGTCCAGATCTCATCACGATCTCACGTTTTGAGATTCTTGTGATGAAGGGTCTCGACACTCCAATTTGCGATCCCTGAAATGGAACTTAGAAATTATCTCCTTCCCTTAAGCCTTTGACAATGTGACCTTATCTATGACCACAGGCCAGACCTTATCGTGATTTCTCATATCTTGAGTTGCAAGGTTAGAGAATTTCCTTCCTTTGAATTTCCAGTCAGTGAAATGTTAATTCCTTGCCACGTGTCCCTCTTAGATCAATGGTCAAGATCTTATCATGATTTTGCAACTTCATGGGCCTTCGTCATGCCTGATCAATGATCCATGATCTCCCTTTGATCAATGACTCAGATTAAGTCATGGTTTTGCATTTCGTGATTTCATAGGATAGAGCACCTCCTTTCTTTGACTTTCCAGTTAGTGAAATGCCAATCGCTCGCCTTGTGTTATCTGCATCCAACGTTCCAAAACATACCTCGATCCAAAGGTCCATATTAATTCTTTGGATTTCTCATATCGCAAGTTGCCACACCATGTTTCATTGACTCCTCCAATGTGTAGGTCAAAAAAATTCTAGTTGCTTGCCAAGTGTCCTTCTTGAAGATGGATGATCCTCCTTCTTTTGGGATTTTGTAGGCCCACTTCATCTTGCACGTAAAGACCATGCTCCTTATTATGGATCCAACGACGGTCGGTCTTCGGGCTCATATCTGACGCTTGAAATCTATTCTCTTCTACTGCACGCTCTTCCTATCTTAATTCAGATATGACTGTCATCGAGAATTCTGAATGGGATCCAATGATCAATATTTCTCTTCACTGTTGATCTTGCCATTTCCATGCCATTATCATTGCACTACTGATCGTGTTAATCTTCGCCATCAATGAAAAAAACGCATACTCCACCTTTGTCTGAAAACCATGCCAATAATCTCCCCCTTTGGCATTGATGGAAACCCCTTGAAAAACATGCAACTTTACCACTGTAGCATCCTTGAAATTACCACACGTTCTCCCCCTTTGACATCGATGTCAAAGAAGAAACATGCTTCCCCTGATCTATTGCGGTACATATTCCCCCTGTCAACTATGAACAGCTTAGAAATACAACAGATATTCAAAAAGTACTCCCCCTGACCAGGTGAATAGATTAAATGAAGGAATTTATAACCCCCAACTTTTGACGAAGATATCCAAAATGGGTCGCTGATAATGGTTTAGTAAAGATATCAACTATCTATTCTGTGGAAGGAATATAATTCAGCTGAACCACTCTATTTGTAACTTGTTCTCTGAGAAAATGGTATTTTATTTGGATATGCTTAGTCTTGGAGTGAAGAATAGGGTTCTTGGAGACACTAATGGCACTGGTGTTATCACAGTGAATTGTAATTGGAACAATATAGTTTACCTTCAAATCTGCAAGAGTTTGAGTCATCCACAAAATCTAAGTGAAGAAAGTAGCAACAACAATGTACTCTGCTTCTATAGTTGATAAGGAAATAGATAAATTCTTCTTACTAATCCATGCTACCAATGAGTCACCCAGGAAGAAGGCACCTCCACTGGTGCTCTTTCTCTCATCCACACAATTTTCCCAATCTGCATCTGAATAAGCAGTTAACTGAAAATTATGATTTTTGGGATACTACAGACCATAAGTCATTGTTCCCTTCAAGTATTTGAATATACTTGTGATAGATACCAAGTGACTTTGTTTAGGAGCAGACTGATAACAACCTACCATTCCAACAACTTGAATTATATCAGGACGAGATGTTGTGATGTACAGAAGACTACCTATCATAGAGAGATAGGTCCTTTGATCAACATCAGGTGAAATGCCATCTTTACTAAAATTGAAACCAACCACCATAGGTGTAATTACAAGAGAGGAATCCTCCATCTAAAATTTCTTCAACACCTCTTTCAAATATTTTTCTTGAGAGATAAATATTCCTGCAGAACTCTGATTTACATGTAAACCCAAAAAGTATGACAGTTCTCCTATCATGGACATCTCAAACTTTGTTTTCATAGAGTTAGAAAACCACTGGATAGAGGATTCATTAGCACAACCAAAAATAATATCATCTACATAAACCAAAACAACTAGTAAATTATCACCTTCAGACTTAATGTAGAGATTGTTGTCAACAATACATTTATTGAACCCTTTGTCTTGTAAAAATTTGTCCAGTCTATAATACCAAGATCGTGGTGCTTGTTTCAGTCCATATAAGGCCTTCTTCATCTTGCAAACATAATTAGGATTATTTGTCAATGAGAATCCTTCAGGTTGCTCCATATATACTTCTTCCTCTAGTTCTCCATTAAGGAATGCTGACTTAACATCCATCTGATACACTTTAATTTTCTTATGGCATGAATATGCAAGGAACATTCTGATGGCTTCCAATCTTGCCACTGGTGCAAATGTTTCATCAAAATCTTGATCTTCAACTTGTACATTCCCTTTACAGACCAATATAGCTTTATTTCTAACAACTTGTCCTTTTTCATTCATTTTATTCTTGAACACCCATTTGGAACCTATTACTTTCTTATCTTCGGGTCTAGGAACAAGCTCCCAAGTATTGTTCTTCTCAATCTAATCAAGCTTTTCATTCATAGCTCCAATCCATTCATCATTCTTGCTGGATTCATAATTTTTTTTAGGTTCAATCATAGATAGAAAAGCAACATGATATTGTTCTAAGTCTTTAATCAATTTCCTTCTTGTTTGAATTCCTTTATTTATATCTCCAATTATTTGACTTTCAGGATGATTCTTTCTAACAATTTTGAGAGGTGAGTTTGTTTCTTTCTGCTAATTTGTGTCAGCCTGAGTATTTGTATCTTCATATGATTAAAATTCTTCTCTTTTTGATCCTTGGACCTGTTCATCTTCATGTTCAACTATATCTTTTGTGCTTGGTTCAACATTGCTTACATTTCTGATAGAGATTTCTTCGTCAACTTTTATTTCTATACAACCAGTTTATGCAACCTCTTATTGTAACATCTGTACCCTTTACTGTTTGTAGAATAACCCAAGAAGATACCTTCATCATCCCTATCCTCATATTTGCCAATATTTTCATCATTATTCTTAATATAACATTTACTCCCAAAGACTTTAAAATGCTTTATTGAAGCAGGTCTTCCAAACCATAGTTCATAAGGAGTCTTGTCACTATGTGGTCTGAGATGTGCTTTTTTAAGGATATGAAAAGTTGTATGAATTTCTTCCACCCAATATGTCTTAGGTATGTTCCTTTCATTCATCATTGACCTTACCATTTGCTCTACTGATCTATTCTGCCTCTCAACAACTCCATTTTGCTGTGGAGTCCTTGGAATTGTGTACTCTCTTTTGATTCTAGGTTTATAACATAACTCTTTGAATTTCTATGAGCTAAACTCTCGTCCTCTATCAGACCTTACTTCCTTCAATCTTTTTCCTGTTTGATTCTCAGTTAGAGCCTTAAAAACTTTGATTTTTTCAAATGCTTCATATTTTTCCTTCAAAAAGGCAACCCATGTTAGTCTAGAATAGTCATCAATAATCAACATAAAATAATTTTCTTTTCCTGTACCATCTTTCCTTGATGGTCCACATAAATCCATATTTACTAACTGGAGAGGTTTTTCTGTTGAAGGAAAGTTTTTAGATTTGAACTGATTGCGAGTAATATTTCTTATCTGGCAAGGTTTACAAATAGAGTCATATGGCTTTGATATCTTCAGAAGATCTTTTACTGCTCCATTGTTTCTGAGACTGATTATATGATCAAAATTTAGGTGTCCAAGTCTCCTATGCCACAACCAACTTTCATCATATTTGCTTATGTGGCATTCTTCTTTTTCTTCTTTTGACACATAGACATTGTTTTCTGTTCTTATCCCTTTTGCAACCAGTTGTCCTGAATTCAAAGACTTTATTTTACAGTCTTTAGAAGTAAAAACAACTTCACATCCTTTGTCACAAACTTGACTGACACTTAGTAGATTATGTTTCAGACCATCTAGAAACAACACATCTTGATATTTTCCTTTGCCATTACTCAGGCTTACCATTCCTTTACCTTTTATTTTTCCTGGTGCATCATTTACAAAAGTTACATTCCCTGATTTGTTTTCATTTAAAGTTAGAAACTTACTTTTGTCTCCAGTCATATGTTTGGAACATCCACTGTCAATATACCAGGGATTCTTTTATTTTTGGGCTGATAACACTAGTCCACACTTGTCATCTACTTTCTTCTTCCAAACCTTGGCATTTTCAGCAGTGGGGATCAAATCTGGCTTGTAATTCCTTAAGTGACAATCTGCATCTTTATGTCCATAATTATGGCAGAGGTAACATTTTGGTTCACTGAATAACATATCATAGAGAATGTTATGCTCATAACTATTGTTATGCTTAACTTGCATCATTTTCCCAGCCATCACATGATTTATAGTCTGAGCTTATTTGTTGCTTGGTTGTCTCGATCTTTGTTGTGGAAGATGGTTATTCTTTGAGTATCTTGATTGTTCATATCTAAATCTTAAAGAACAGTTTATAGCTTTGTGACCAAAATTAGAGTAGAAAAAACAATAACCATACAAAAAAACCTGTGTACCTTGAAAAAGTCTGTCTTCTTTGAGGAGGTCGATTTATTTCATGTCGATAATCTCTCTGATCTACAGATTCGGTTTTGGTACTTTTTCTTTCATTCCTTCTTGGTGGATGATTCTCTTTCTTTTCTTCTGCAGAGTGAATGTTGTCAATGTTTGAGGATTTGACAAACTTGATAGATTCTGTATTACTTGGATGATCACTACTTGATCCTTCTTCATACCCCAAGCTAGATTTGAACTTTGGGTTTCTTTTCTAATTTATAATGGAGGTTAATCCTTATGAAGCTTTAATACTTGACAGATTTTGGTGATACAATGCCTTAAACTTCTCCATCTCTTTTCTGGTTTTTACTATCTCTTCTTCTAAGGCTTCACACCTTTCTTTCTTCTTTGATAATTGTTGTTTCAGTATGTCCTCTATTTTCTTTGCCTCTTCTAACTCTACTTTTAATAGGGAAAAGTCTTCATCAAGTTTTTTACCATTCATTTTAAAATGTATCAACAATTGTTTTTGTTTTCTCTTCTTACATCTGAGTCTGTCAATTTCTTCCAAAGCACTGATTAATTCACCTTCCATATCCACCACTGCTTCTTCATCATCCATGTCACCTTCTGTGATTTTATCATCAATATCTCCCATAGCCATAAGCATAAATTTATTCACTTTGTCTTCACAGGATGAATCACTATCTAAGTCTTCTAAGGAGTCATCATTGTTTGCACACAAACTTTTCTTTTTACTATATTTCTTAAATTTGTATTTATTTTCATCATCAAAGTTATGGTCTTTTTGGTCCTTTTTCTTGTGGGGACACTTAGATGCAAAATGGCCTATTTTACCACAGTTAAAGCATTTGAAGGGAAACTTGCCTTGATATTTTCTTAATCCTCTCTTTTGTGAGATCGGAAGAGCGGTTCAGCAGGAATGCCGAGACCGATCTCG
>CBVK0103183818.1:0-31321 GCA_900067695.1 Picea abies | reverse complement strand
CACAAACTGGCCAACTACAGTGCACACAAGTGTTGCTTCTGCAGTTCTGAGAATGCCTGCCAGAATGAAGACTGGCCTCATGTATTTGTACTAAATCTGGCATACTGCCTGGGCCAACTTCTCATTATGGGTTCCTGTTTACTTATTATATAATATTTCCTTTAGCTGACTTCTTCTCTTGGAGGCTAATAACACAATACAAGTTATCCTCTTGAGTCAACTTGTCTTCTAGGGTTATTAGCTAACTAATTAGGGTTTCTTCTTGCTTCCCAGAATATTCTATTCTCGTCAGGTTTACACGTAGAGGTAAATACCTCCTGCAGCTACCATAATATCAACACTCTCTACTCCCTACAATCCTCAACAGAATGGTGTGGCAGAAAGAAAGAACCATACAATCATGGAGGCAGTGAAGGCCATGATTCATGATCAAGATTCATCAATGCATTTGTGGGCAGAGGTAGCCAGGACCGTTGTATATGTGAAAAACAAAAGTCCCCACGGAGTTCTTGGGAACAAGACACCAGAAGAGATGTTTATAGGTGAAAATCCAGAGGTCAGCCACCTGAGGATATTTGGTTTTCTAGTATGTGTGCATGTCCCCAAGGGCAAGAGATCAAAGTTGGACCATTCAGGAAAGAAGGGTATATTTCTTGGATACAGTGAGACATCAAAGGCATATAGAGTTTACATCCCTAGTCACCATCAGATTGAGACTAGTAGAGATGTCACCTTCGATGAGGATACATCTTTCAGTAGATCGAGACAACATCATTCAGATGAGGTTCATGATGAGGAGCCTAAAGCTCCCATAGTTACAGATACAAATGTAGGTGATGATGTTGTACTAGAAGATAATGATATGGTAGAACCACAGAGACCTACAAATTCATCCCGAGAGATGAATACCAAGAAGAGAAGACCATCTTGGGCTCAGAAAATTATTCAGGATGCAAAGAAGTATGGTGCCCCAGATGGATCCTTCAGAGAAAGAAAGAGGCCATGACCTTACCCTAGTTATGTGGCATTGCTAAGTGACATTATTGATGTTTAGCCTACCAGTTATGAAGAGGCTGCAAAGAAGAAACAATGGAAGAATGCCATGGTTGAANNNGAAGAATGCCATGGTTGAAGAGTACCAGTCCATTGTAAAGAATGATGTTTAGGATGTGGTTCCAAGACCGAAAGAGAAGACAATTGTAAGTTCCAAGTGGATTTACAAGACGGAGCATTCAGTAGATGGAAGTATCGAAAAGTACAAGGCAAGATTCATGGCACGTGGTTTCTCCCAGAAAGAAGGAATAGATTATGAGGAGACATTTTTTCATGTGGCTAGATACACTTCGATTAGAGCTATACTTGCATTAGCTGCAGTAAATAAGTGGAAGGTACACTAGATGGACGTGAAGACAACTTTTCTAAATGGTGAAATAGAAGAGGAAGTGTATGTAGAGAAGCTACAAGGTTTTGAGACACATGACAATCAAACACATATGTGTAGATTGAAGAAAGCCTTGTATGGGTCAAAACAAGCACCTAGAGCATGGTACGGTAGAATTGACAGCGTCCTGATGAGCTTGAGCTTTACCAAGAGTAAAGCAGATTCCAACCTATACTTCAAGGTTGTGGATGGTGGACCAGTGATACTACTGTTGTATGTGGATGACCTGTTTCTAATAGGAGAAGAGAAGCTCATCATTGTTAGTAAGAGGAAGCTTGTTGTAGAGTTTGAGATGAAAGACCTAGGCATGATGCATTACTTCTTAGGTCTAGAGGAATGGCAGAGACCGAGTCAGATTTTCCTTAACCAAGGAAAATATGTTGTTGAGATTCTGAAGAGATTTAAAATGATGGATTGCAAGGCCATGTCAACACCGATGGTGACAAATCTGAAGTTGTTGAGTGATACATCTTCAAAGACAGTGGATGCCACCATGTATAGATAGATGATTGGTTCGTTGATGTACTTAACAAACACGAGGCTAGATATTTGTTTTGCGGTGAACATATTGAGTCAGTTTACAATTGAGCCGAGAAGTGTCCACTTGGTTGAAGAAAAACATGTGATGAGGTACCTTAAGGTACAATTGATTATGAACTCATATATGCTTTAGATCATGAGATAAGCCTACAAGGATTTACTGATTCAGATTGGGTCGGTAGTGTTGCAGGACAAAAGAGTACATCTAGATGTTTCTTCAGTATGGGATCGGCTATGATCTTAAGCCTACAAGGCTTTACTGATTCAGATTGGGTCGGTAGTGTTGCAAACCGAAAGAGTACATCTAGATGTTTCTTCAGTATGGGATCAGCTATGATCTCATGGTTCACCAAGAAGCAGACTAGTGTGGCACTCAATACAGCTGAAGCAGAGTATATAGCAACTTGTTCAACTAGCAGTGAAGTAGTGTGGCTTCGAAAGCTGCTTGCAAGATTGTTTGATCTCAAGTTAGAGGCGACTTGTATCTGGTGTGACAACCAGAGTTGTGTGAAGTTGACAGAGAACCCAGTGTTCCATGAAAATTCCAATCACATCAAGATCATGTACCATTATATCAGAGATATGGTACATAGGGGAGCAATGAAGCTCTAGTTTGTCGCTACAGATGAGTAGACAACTGACATGTTGACCAAGCCTCTGTCGAAAGTGAAGTTTTTGTACTTCAGAGACAAGCTTGGTGTGGTCCAGAAGGACGTCCCTAGTAAGAGGGAGTGATGAGTTACAGTTGAGATCCAGGGCAAGAACTTCAGCATGTGGCAGAGGCTACGGGTGGTCATTCATGGGCACATTATGACTACTCCAATGAAAAAGCTTGGTATGCCGAGTTACTACTACCCCAGTGATAAATCCTGGTACGCAGATGGCTACTCCAGTGATAAAGCCCGGTACACCAAGTTACTTCTACCCCAGTGATAAAGCGTGGTATGCAGATGGCTACTCCAGTGATAAATCATGGTACGCCGAGTTACTACTACCCTAGTGCTAAAGCCTAGTACACAGATGGCTACTCCAATGAAAAATCCTAGTACGCCGAGTTACTGCTACCCCAGTGACAAATCCTGGTATGTAGATTGCTACTCCACTGAAAAATTCTGGTACACAAAGTTATTGATTGTGGCACCAGTCAACATGACCTCGCACAAGGTCAGTAGATGCCATGCCTTCAGGGCTAGTTAGTTACCCGACTTTTTAGCTGGTGGGCCAACCTATGTGATTGGAGGTGTTTCCTAGCTTTGGGCTAGATGGGTAGTGTGTGCACACTACATCACCTAACCCTTGTGATTAGATGCCTGGTCATTGTGGACCAGTTGCCTGGTGTGTCAACCAGAGGTTACTAGTTCATTGTGGAACTAGATGCCAAATTTTGTGTGAGCTGGCAAGTGAAAACCCCATGATGACATAAAGCCCAGATGTATGATGAGACCCTGGATGTTGATGTGGTTACAAAACTTCTTCAATATAGATTCGTGGAAATTCAACAAGCCAATGGTCAAATGTACAGAAGAGCAGAAGCAATCGTGATGTTCATGCCTGAAGAATACCTTCCTTGAAGTTTGAGTAGCTTCAGAAGATATTATTATTATATTCATATTGTATTTGACCAAGACAAAACCCTAAAGATTAATGTTATATTATATTTGTTAATTCGGCCCTATTGTGCCTTTGTAAAAGTCGGCCCTATTGTGCCTTGACAAGTCAAATGTAAATTAGAAGGGTAAAGTGGACAGGTTGGCCCTGACCTAATTCTGGGCAGTCCAACTTGTATTTATAAGAGGCCTAGTGCCTCATTTAGAGAACACACAAGAAGTTGTCTCACACAGTGCACAAGTCTTGGAGAGTGACGCAGCTACAGAGGAGGAGTGACGCAACTACAAAGGAAAGGTGTTCCAGTAAAGGTTTTGGTTATTTGGTAAAGGACTATCTTGGTCTAATGGTGCGCTACTCTGTTATGGTTAGGGTTTTCTGGTGGATCTTCTAGTTTGGTGAGATCTCTCTGGAGAGAAACATTGTACTTGTTGAAGAATCTATATTACAGAAGATTTGTTGGGTTTTCTTGAAAAATCTATATTAAAGAAGATTTGTTGGGTTTTCTCCCCCATGAGGGTCTCCCAGGATATATCTTGTGTATACTGTGGATGTCTTTCTTTCAGTGATCCTTATGCATGCAGTTATTGTTTTAATAGACTAAAGTTAAAGAATGTTGTACACACTTAATTTCTTAAGAAGAATCTTAACACACCATACCAGCGCAGATGAACATGTTGGACAAGCGATTTAGTTGAGATGCCTTGGCCCATTGCAAGGCGCACCTCGAACAGCCACCTCGGCCCATTGGCAAGGTGCACCTTTGACAGTCAGATGCCTTGCAGTTGCCCTGCTGCAAGGAACACTATGAATGGTCAAATGGCTTGGCCCGTTGGCAAGATGGACCGCAAATGGAATTGGACACACCTAAGAACAGACAGGGTGCACCGTAGACAGACTCAGGTGCACTTACAAATAGAGAGGGTGCACCATAATCAGTGGCTAGTCGGGCACACAAAAGGAGTTGGACAGACTTGGCTAGAGGTAAAGGAGGTTGTTCTAGGAACCCTTGTCCACATACATGCATTGACATGACAGATGAAGAAGTGACAAGATAGCTTGATGATTTGGGTGCCTAGACTTATACGGATCAACGGAGTTAGGCAGTCCACACTTGGGGGTTTTACAGACAATGAAGGAGCTTTTGAGCACAAGTTTCCACGGATCGCACTCATCGGGCATACTCCCTTGGGCACAAATTCATTGGACGCACTTTCACCAAATGCCCTAGGTGCATTTGGGGGCACTTGAGCCCAACTGGATTGACTCTGGAGGATTGGACACAGTCGTGCGGACTCGGATGAGTTAGACGCACTTGGGACAACTAGACCAACTGAGACAAGTGGGCGGAGTTGCCTTCCGCACTTGGGACAACTAGACCAACTGAGACAAGTGGGCGGAGTTGCCTTCGTACGACTTGGGACATTGGATGAGTTGGCACACTTGGGCGCAGAGGAACGAAATGACCTAGTAGACGGGACAACCTCGACGAGCTCAAAATCACTCAACGGATGGGGCAACCTAAATGGACGAAATGACTTGGGAAAACCCGATGCAACAGATTGATCGGTTGACAAGTCATCGAATATGAGCAAGTCGGCTCAATGGCACTTGGGTCCACCTTAGACAAATGGGGTTCGTAAGCATACATCAAGACTCATATAAATAAGGACACCTCAAAGTGCTAAGGCATACTTCCTAAGTGAGATTGAGTGAGAAATAGGACTTGGAGGAGATAGGCCTGTAGAAGCTTCATGGGTTAGTGTGTGCAAGGTTGTTGGACAGTTCTCGCAGAAGGTTGTTTTGCCTTGGTTTCTTTCTACATATGTAATTGGGTTGCAAGCAGTTGGCTACAACGCCCCCATTGTATCATGTAACATTCTCATATATGTAATAAGGAGTTAGGCACTTGGCCTGGGTGTCACCCATTCATATGTATGGTGTACTATGGATATTTTATGTGTGTATTTGAATGTTGTTGTCCCTTGTACATTGTTATATTGGCTAAGTGTTACATTGCATAAATGTTTAAGGCTACAGTTGGAGGCATGCCCAAGTGTTTCTTGTTGGATGAACTAAGTGTGTTAGACTTGACTAGGCAACTAACTTGTTGTAGCCTAAGGTAAAGTTATGGGAAGACCTTAGGTGAAGAGGCATAGTCTAGTTGTAGTAGGCGCAAGTTGGCCAAGCCACTGCGACCGAGGAAAGGTAGTGTCGCACAACCACAAGTGTTGGAACGACTTGGGAAAACTCAAGTCACAGAAAAAAAATCCAGGCAGACTGCAAGTCCATGACAATTGGTATCAACACTAAACGACTCACTATAGGGTCAGTGCGGCCGCGACTTCAAGTCACGTACGTAAAGTTATTGATTGTGGCACCAGTTAGCATGACCTCGCACAAGGTCAGTAGATGCCATGCCTTCAGGGCTAGTTAGTTACCCGAATTTTTAGTTGGTGGGCCAACCTGTGTGGTTGGAGGTGTTTCCTAGCTTTGGGCTAGATGGGTAGTGTGTGCACACTACATCACCTAATCCTCGTGATTAGATGCCTGGTCATTGTGGACCAGTTGCCTGGTGTGTCAACCAGAGGTTACTAGTTCATTGTGGAACTAGATGCCAAATTTTGTGTGAGCTGGCAAGTGAAAGCCCCGTGATGACATAAAGCCCGGATGTATGATGAGACCCTGGATGTTGATGTGGTTACAAAACTTCTTCAATATAGAATCGTGGAAATTCAACAAGCCAATGGTCAAGTGTACAGAAGAGGAGAAGCAGTCGTGATGTTCATGCCAGAAGAATACCTTCCTTGAAGTTTGAGTAGCTTCAGAAGATATTATTATTATATTCATATTGTATTTGACCAAGACAAAACCCTAAAGATTAATGTTATATTATATTTGTTAATTCGGCCCTATTGTGCCTTTGTAAAAGTCGGCCCTATTGTGCCTTGACAAGTCAAATGTAAATTAGAAGGGTAAAGTGGACAGGTCGGCCTTGACCTAATTCTGGGCAGTCCAACTTGTATTTATAAGAGGCCTAGTGCCTCATTTGGAGAACACACAACAAGTTGTCTCACATAGTGCACAAGTCTCGGAGAGTGACGTAGCTACAGAGGAGGAGTGATGCAGCTACAAAGGAAAGGTGTTCCAGTAAAGGTTTTGGTTATTTGGTAAAGGACTATCTTGGTCTAGTGGTGCACTACTCTGTTATGGTTAGGGTTTTCTGGTGAATCTTTTGGTTTGGTGAGATCTCTCTTGAGAGAAACATTGTACTTGTTGAAGAATCTATATTAAAGAAGATTTGTTGGGTTTTCTTGAAGAATCTATATTAAAGAAGATTTGTTGGGTTTTCTCCCCCATGAAGGTTTCCCAGGATATATCTTGTGTATATTGTGGATGTCTTTCTTTCAGTGATCCTTATGCATGCAGTTATTGTTTTAATAGACTAAAGTTAAAAAATGTTGTACACACTTAATTGCTTAAGAAGAATCTTAACACACCACACCAACGCAGATGAACATGTTGGACAAGCGATTTAGTTGAGATGCCTTGGCCCATTGCAAGGCACACCTCGAATAGCCACCTTGGCCCATTGGCAAGGTGCACCTTTGACAGTCAAATGCCTTGCAGTTTCCCTGTGGCAAGGAACACTATGAATGGTCAAATGGCTTGGCCCATTGGCAAGATGGACCGCAAATGGAGTTGGACACACCTAAGAACAGACAGGATGCACCGTAGACAGACTCAGGTGCACTTACAAATAGAGAGGGTGCATTGTAATCAGTGGCTAGTCGAGCACACAAAAGGAGTTGGACAGACTTGGCTAGAGGTAAAGGAGGTTGTTCCAGGAACCCTTGTCCACATACATGCATTGACATGACAGACGAAGAAGTGACAAGATATCTTGATGATTTGGGTGCCTAGACTTGTACGGATCGATGGAGTTAGGCAGTCCACACTTGGGGTTTTGCAGACAATGAAGGAGCTTTTGAGCACAAGTTTCCACGGATCGCACTCATCGGGCATACTCCCTTGGGCACAAATTCATTGGACGCACTTTCACCAAATGCCCTAGGTGCACTTGGGGGCACTTGAGCCCAACTGGATTGACTCTGGAGGATTGGACACAGTCGTGCGGACTCGGATGAGTTAGACGCACTTGGGACAACTAGACCAACTGAGACAAGTGGGCGGAGTTGCCTTCATACGACTTGGGACATTGGATGAGTTGGTGCACTTGGGCATAGAGGAACGAAACGACCGAGTAGACGGGACAACCTCAACGAGCTCAAAATCACTCAGCGGATGGGGCAACCTAAATGGACGAAATGACTTGGGCAAACCCGATGCAACAGATTGATCGGTTGACAAGTCATCGAATATGAGCAAGTTGGCTCAATGGCACTTGGGTCCACCTTAGATAAATGGGGTTTGTAAGCATACAACAATACTCATATAAATAAGGACACTTCAAAGTGCTAAGGCATACTTCCTAAGTGAGAGTGAGTGAGAAATAGGACTTGTAGGAGATAGGCTTGTAGAAGCTTCATGGGGATAGTGTGTGTAAGGTTGTTGGACAGTTCTCGCAAAAGGTTGCTTTGCCTTGGTTTCTTTCTACATATGTAATTAGGTTGCAAGAAGTTGGCTACAACGTCCCCATTGTATCATGTAACATTCTCATATATGTAATAAGGAGTTAGGCACTTGGCTTGGGTGTCATCCATTCGTATGTATGGTGTACTATGGATATTTTATATGTGTATTTGAATGTTGTTGTCCCTTGCATATTGTTATATTGGCTAAGTGTTACATTGCATAAATGTTTAAGGCTATAGTTGGAGGCATGCCCAAGTGTTGTTTGTTGGATGAACTAGGTGTGTTAGACTTGACTAGGCATCTAACTTGTTATAGCCTAAGGTAAAGTTATGGGCAGACCTTAGGTGAAGAGGCATAGTCTGGTTGTAGTAGGCGCAAGTTGGCCAAGCCACTACGACCGAGGAAAGGCAGTGTTGCACAAACGCAAGTGCTGGAACGACTTGGGCAAACTCAAGTCACAGAAAAAAATCCAGGCAGACTGCAAGTCCATGACAATTGGTATCAACACTAATTTTGGAGACAGTTGGTGCTCTCCACTACTATCACTTTGGTGGTAGGTGACTTCAAATCTGTTCAAGCACTCTCATGACACTTGGGCGAACTTGCAAAGTGGAAGAATTTGGGACAAGTTTGGAAAGTGACAACGGATTAGGTTGAAGGTTGAAGATCGCAGATTTGTGCCTTGGTGCAGAAGGCAACCAAGACAGGACCGCATGGAATGATCTTGTTGGTTCAGGCACATCGTGGGCTTGAGGCAATAAGGCGGAGATGACTCTTTAAGACTTGGGACAACTTATTTTTCTATACCTTTATGCAACTTGGATGGTGCGGAAGAAAAGTCATTATTGCAGTAGAGTTTGCCTTCGCCCAGAGGTATGCATGTTCCTTGTTTTCCATGTTTTCAAAATTTTGCAATGGACTATTTTTAAGGGTGAAATTGAGGAACTTGGGAGATGTCCAAGTGCAACCGACTTTGATGGTTGAGCCAACAGCCTTGGGAGCAGCCCAAGTGTCGCAGCCATCAAAGGGAACATTGGATATTCTGGGCGCCTTAACAACAAGTCTAGGTGGATATTTGGACGGAAATTTGGAATGATGGATTGCTAGGACAAATCCCTTGGTGGACATGGGGCAGACTCGTATTGTAGTTGTTGGAGGTGGCTTTGGCAACTGCCTACCATCTTCCACTCACAAATCAAAGCCATGGGCAGCTTGCAGCCATGGAGCAGACAGTGGACCCTAAGGGCACTTGAAGGTGCCAAGTTTGGTGAAAAGGGAAGACCGTGGAGGATTTGTTTTGTTGGAAACTTGTAATGGTGGTAGGCCATCCTCTTCTTCGCAACAATGACAGATTGGACATTTTATTGTCCAAGACGGAGGCACTAGTGCCTAGGTGCCTTAGAATATTTGTTGGGTTGCAAGAGGCAGTTTGACCGCCTTGAAGAAGAAGTGGAGTCTTTCCTTGGGCAGTCGCAATGACGGTGCCAAATAATTGAATGCTTGCTTGGTGGAGCAAGGAATTTTTGTTCTATGTGATGGATGGAGACAGCGAAGGAGTCGACCAAGAAAATGTTGACATTAAAACTATATGGTGCAACCAAGAATGTAGACCAACTATACTTGGAGGTTGCTCTCCCACCTTTGTAGATGGGGACTTCGAATGAAGCAAAGTGTTCCTTGGGAAGCTTGCAGATGATTTCCAGATAATCATAGATCAAAAGGATTGTTGGTTGAAGGTGACATAAGTATTGGTGTGGACGTGACTATCTTAAGCAAGAGGCATGGAAATCTTTTAGCTGACTTTCTTGACTTAGAACGCTTTGGATAGATTGTTTGAGCACTTGAGGGAAATGGTTGTGATAGTGAATTGCCACTCTCTTTTGAGTGTTGAGTTGTGAAAGGTGACTTGACGGTTGAAGACAATAGTGGGGACTTTGCCTTGGTCCAAAGGAATTGTACAAGTAGACTTGATTGCATCATGACAAGATCGTCTTTGGCAAGTTGGTCGAAGTAATGGTGTAGTAGAAACTCTGGACGTGCAAGACTTGGACAATTTGGAAAAACATTGAAGGTATTAGAGCAGAGGCTCACTGGACTTGGAGCCATAATTGTAACATCCCCAGCATCCAACTGGGCTATGCCACGTAAAAAAATTCGAACTGTATGCAAATTAAAACATATACACACTTAAACTCTTGCAGAACTTTATATATGAAACTTAAAAAAGACAAATACATTCTGTAAATGCACATATTCATACGAAAATAACAGTAAACATATACCTGCAACATAGACAGGAAATACCCATAAATATAAAGACAGGTATAAACCACAGACAGGAAAAACCCAGAAAAATAAACACATAAATAATAATGCAGCATATAAATTAACACACAATTGACACTTATCTTGGTAAGAATATCACTAACTGCGTGCAGACCTTCCATGAACCTCCCACCCTTAGACCACACTGCTCATCACTCTCAGCAGTGGCTCACCCTTGAGGTGGGACTAAAATCCACTCGGGTAAAGGAATTCCTAACCAAGCCGATGTATCTCAAACAACAGGAAAGACTCTGTCACATGTGCCAACTCAAACTAACAGCCTACAGTCCCTCATTCCCCACATGCCTGTCCCACCCCAAGAAGTGTGCCCCTTCTCTGCTCAACAGTCCTTCGGCTGCCCCACTTCCTTTTCGGGCTTCAGTAATAGGTCGGACAAGAAGTCTCAGAGCCATGTAGCTGCAACTTGGCACCTTCGAGAATCAATTCCCATCAATTCTCTCACCTAAAGAGAAATTGTTCACAGGCCTGACAACCCACCTCTTCAGTATCCCACAGGCCTGACAACCCACCTCTTCAGTATCCCACGGGCCTGACAACATGCTTCTTTAGTCCAACTCCCAAGCTAACCAGGTACAGATATAGGTATAGGTACGGATACATGTATAGGTACAAATACATGTACAATGATAGGAAGGTACGAAGGACAATTGAATGAGTGAGTGAATGATGATGGAATCAATGAATGAATGACTGGGAAAAATAACTAAGTCCAGGCTATATGTATGCATATTCCCAACTTGACACTTGTCATGTTGAGAGCTACTTTGGTCCACTTGTCCCCATCCTTAGAACTTAGGATAAAATAATTATCCAAACTTTATACTTAAAGGAATATTAATATAATATTCATTTTTGGCTTAAACTCCCTAACTTAGCCCCTTATCCTTAACTTTTAGCCCCCCCCTTTCCCTAACTAGTGGAGTTTAGTCCCCCATAGTCTGTCATCATGGTCGGTCTACACGAAGCGATGTATTTTATATTAATGATAAGACATATACAAAAATAGGTTCACTGGCCTTTTGCATCTAATCTCTCTAGCATAATTCCACACATAAGCCTCCTAACTTGTGATAACTGGCTCACCAGCCTACAAAACACAACATATACACAAAGGCTCCCTGGCCTCAAATTCACGCGCACTTAAGTTTGTTGCGCACGGTATCCTGGAATGTGCACACTTCATCATTTTAGTGCGTAGTACATGTGCACACTATACCATGGAAGGTGCGTACAAAAATGATATCAAACAACTCCCCAACTTAAGTACATTTGCATTTACATTTACAATTGGGTTCGGCCTTGGGGTATTACAATCCCCACCCCTTATTTATGCATTGTCCTCAGTGCATTATGTACACATATCAGCAAGATTTCCAAAAGATGTGGGTATCTTGCCTGCATTGTATTCTCATGCTCCCAAGTAGCGTCCTTAGGACTGTACCAGGTCCATTGGACCTTTACAAGTCCTATGGCTCGATTCCGGAGCTATTTGATTTTCCGGTCCAGAATGTGTACCGGATGCACTTGGATAGCGCCTTCTTGCTCCACTTGAATCACATTCCAATCAATTACATGATTAGCATCAGGTATATATTTCTTGAGCAATGATACATGGAATACATTATGAACATACATAGATGCAGGCAATGCAAGCATATAAGCTACTGGACCAATCTTTTCTAGGATTTCAAATGGTCCACAATATCTAGCTACCAACTTGGAACAGTTTCCCAACTTCAGTGAACTTTTGTTGGCCTTAACCTTCAAGAATACATGATCACCCACTTTAAAATCCCTGTGAATTCTACCCTTGTCAGCATAGTTTTTCTGCCTGTCTTGGGTAGCCTTTAAATTCTGTTTAATTTTCAACATTTGCTCTCCCATTTCCCTGAGTAAATCAGGCCCAACCACAACTCTATCTATTGGGTTATCCCAGCTTATCGGTGTGTTGCGCCTTCTGCCATAAAGTGTCTCAAATGGGCTCATCTTTAGAGATGTTTGGTAGCCATTGTTATAAGCAAAATCTGTTAAGTGTAGGTATTCTTCCCATGTTGATGGTTTATCCATCATATACATCCTCAACATATCCTCAATCACTTGATTCACCCTCTCTGTTTGTCCATCGGATTCTAGATGATAAGTTGTGCTAAAATTCAAATTTGTTCTAAATCCCTTGAATAATCCCTTCCAAAAATTTGATGTAAATTTTGGATCTTTGTCAGACATAACTATCTTGGGCATACCATGTAATCAAGCAATTTCTCTCATATAAACATCAACAATGTTGGTTTCCTTGTGAATGAGCTTAACTGGAATAAAATGGACATCTTTAGTAAGCTTATCCACCACCACCATAATAGAATCATGTTGCTTGTTTGTTCTTGGCAGTTTGGTGATGAAATCCATTGTTACAACTTCCCATTTCCACTCAGGAATGGGTAATGGCTGTAGCAAACCAGCTGGGTGTCTATGCTCAGCCTTTACCTTTTGACATTCCAAACATTTGACAATAAAATCATCAACTTCTTTCTTCATGTCTGGCCAATAATATTGGCTCTTGACAACTGCAATAGTTTTCTCATAACCTGGGTGCCCAGCGTAAGGTACATTATGCATTTCTCTCAATATCATATTTTTCAATTCCTGGGAATTTGGTACATAAATTCTACCCCTGTATATGAGAATTTCATCATTTTCTAGTTTATAGTCTTCAATTTTTTGCTACAAATTACGTTGTTGTAATTTTGCCACTAATTCCTTGTATTGCAAATCTGATTTTGTAGCCTCCAAAATTCTGTCCTTCAAATCTGATTGGTACATGCTAATGGTTGTAGCATTCAACTCATGCACTCTTCTCATGAGTGCATCGGCCACTTTGTTTTCTTTCCCTTTGATATGCTTTATATCAAATTTATATTCACTGAGAAATTCTAACCATCTGTTTTTCTTAGCATTTAGAGTTGGATGATCAAATAAATATTTCAGACCATTATGGTCTGTCCTCAGCTCAAACCTTTTCTCCATGAGGTAGTGCCTCCACTTTCTCAAGGCATGCACTATAGCTTCCAACTCCAAATCATGAGTGGCATAGTGTCTTTCATGCTCCTTCAACTTCCTTGATTCATAACATACAACAAACCCATTTTGACTGAGGAGTCCACCAAGTCCCTCTTTACATACATCGATGCATACAATGAAGTCTTCATTTGGATCTGCAATCCTTAGTATTGGAGCACTTGTTAATAATTGCTTCAAGTGTTCAAAACTCTTTTCGCAATCCAAAGTCCACTGAAACTTCACACCCTTCTTTTGCAAGGAAGTGATTGGGTGTGCAATCTTTGAGAATCCTTCAATAAATCTCTTATAGTAGCATGCAAGGCCCATGAATGATCTGACCTCTGTCACATTCTTTGGTGTTGACCATCCTCTAATGGCTTCTATCTTCTCAAGATCCACTGCTATCCCATCCTCTGAAATGATATGTCCCAAATAATGAATTTGCTTCTGATAAAATGAGCACTTACTCAATTTGGCATACAACTGATGATCCCTTAATACTTGTAATACCAACCTCAAGTGTTATTCAAGCTCCTCCTCTGACTTAGAATATATAAAAATGTCATCTAAAAATACAATGACAAACTTATCTAAGTATTATCTGAAAATACCATTCATTAAACACAAGAAGACAGCTAGTGCATTTGGTAACCCAAATGGCACCACTGTGAACTCATAATGACCATACCTTGACCTGAAAGCAGTCTTGTTGATGTCTTCTTCTTTAATTCTTACTTGATGATAACCTGACTTGAGATCAATCTTGGAGAATATTTTTTCATCTTTCAACTAATCAAAGAGGTCATCGATCCTTGGCAAAGGATACTTATTCTTCACAGTTACCTTGTTCAATTGCCTAAAGTCAATGCAAAGTCTCAATGTTCCATCCTTTTGTTGATTTTTCAATAAGCTAGGCTCAAGCATGAAGTTCATTCCATTTTTAGCATTTTACTTGAACCATAAACAATTTGTTGCAGCAACAAAGATCACAAGAAGAAATACCATGCACAAGTACACAAGAAGTATCATGGGAAACCCTTCTCAACAAGGGAAGAAAACCCAACCAATCCTTTGTTATATTATTCAAGAGAAAGACCTCCCACACCATAAACCTAGCACACAAAAGGGTTCTTACAAAACCCTAGAAGACTAGCGCCCAAGAGAGGTGCACACTTTTCCCAAGAACATGTACTTGCTGAAATTTCCAAACTCACACTTGTGTTATGATTCCTCAATGGGGAATTTACCTTTATTTATATTAGACTGAGCCTATCAACAGTGGTGTCTATTGGTACAACAGGTCCGACCTCAATAACTCACAATATAGTTAATAATTACCATATTAATTATCTTTTACATTAATTATCTTTCACTTTATGGTGGAGCCGACCTGTACCCTTTACATCACAAATAGGGTTGCAGGTAAGTCTGACTCTTGTACAATATAGCAAGGGATCTCATACACCCACTAGGGGCACATCCATATGTGCTCAACCACAGGGATGTCCACATCTCTATCTCACTGCGTCTTAGAGGAGAACCACACTCACTAGTGCTCAACCACTAGGATCGCATTCACTTGTGCTCATCTATAGGCACGTCCAACTCAACAGATCTCTCTCACTGCATCTCACATGAGAATCACCTGGAGTATCACATCATCTCAACTCTCTGCACAGAGGAGGCCAATACATCGTTTCATATTGTCTCAGAGAGAACAATACACCCAACTCATGGGCTTCCCCACATAGGGGCACACAACATTCCATCTCCGTCTCAGAGAGGAACCACACACCCAGCTCATGGAATTCCCTACACAAGGGCACACAACATTACATCTCTGTCTCAAAGAGGAACCACACACCCAACTCATGGGCTTCCCTACACAAGGGCACACAACACTCCATTTTCATCTCAGAGAGGAACCACACACCCATCTCATGGGCACACCAAAATCATGGGCTCTCTCTCAAGTCGACTCACTCAGTCTGTGTCCCGAAGGATGTCTCACGCAGTTGTAATCATCAACACTCCCTCTCAGCTAGGGAGGCATTCTCCACCAGGCCAAGTCTCTCACTGAAGTACTTGAACTTCGTCTTGGCAAGCGGTTTAGTGAATATGTCTACAATCTGCTCATGGGTAGGAAGGTACTACACGTGTATTGTTTTCCTCTGCACCATGTCTCTAATATAGTGATATTTTATCTCGATGTGTTTCGATCTATCATGAAACACAAGGTTCTCAGAGAGCTTCACACAACTTTGGTTATCACAATGGATAGTAGTAGGATCCATCTCATGATCGAATAAATCAGTCAGAAGTTTGCGAAGCCACACTGCTTCGTGAACAACCATACTCAATGCTATGTACTCTGCCTCTGTGGTACTCAATGCCACAAATCTTTGTTTCATGTTGCACTAGGAAACCATGGCAGACCCTAAAGTAAAGAAACAATGGAGGTGCTCTTCCGATCCACTACGCTCCCTTCCCAATCTACATCGGCATATCCCTGTAGGCTCAAGTCTACACTGGAGGCATATCTTAGGCCATATCCAACTGTGCCTCGTAGGTATCTCAATACATGTTTTGATGTTATCCAGTGAGTCTGTCTCGGTTGGCTCATGAAATGGCTAAGCACATTCACTGCATAACATATATCAAGTCTAGTGTTAACCAGATACATCAGTGATCCAATCAACTGTCTGTACAAGTGTGGATCAATCTCTCCTGAATCAACATCACTCATCTTCTTCAAATCCATCACCATTGGTGTAGGCATGGATTTTCATTATGTCATACCAAACTTTTTAAATATCTCCATCGTATATTTTCCTTGACTTAGGAAAATCTCATCTATCCTCTGCCATACTTCTAGTCCCAAGAAGTAATGCATCAAGCCTAAATCCTTCATCTCAAATTTAGTTTTCAAGGCTTGTTTGCATTCAGCAATGAGTCTCTCTGAACTGGTGAGGAAAAGGTCGTCCACATATAGGACCAATATTAAGCCTCGTTTCCATCAATGTGATAATATAGGTTTAGATCAGCAACACTCTTGCTGAAGCCCAAACTCATCAAGAATCCATCCATTGTCTTGTACCAAGCATGAGGTGCTTGCTTTAGTCCATACAGGGCTTTCTTCAACCTGCACACATGCGATTTTGTGTTGTGTATAACGAATCCTTTTGGTTGCTCGATATAAACTTCTTCCTTAATTTCACCATTAAGAAAGGTTGTCTTTACATCCATCTGATGTAGCTTCCAACCCATGGAAGCAGCTAGTGCAATGATGGAATGGATGGAAGTGGATCAGGCTACTGGAGAAAAAGTCTCATCATAGTCAACTCCCTCTACTTGCGAGAACCCTCTGGCTACAAATCTTTCTTTGTATTTCTCGATGCTTCCATCAGCTCCATGCTTGATTTTATAAATCCATTTGGAAGTCACTACAGACTTTCCCTCTGGTCTCAGAACAATATCCCATACATCATTTTTCAATATAGATTGATATTCTTCTGTCATGGCATCTTGCCATACCTGTTCACCTAAAGCTTCTCCATGACAAGAAGGCTAGGAGTCAATGATGTGGCTCATGGTTGACAAGTAGCTTGAGAATCTCTTTGGTTTATTTCTCTCTTTGGTTGTCCCTTGAGGGGTTGTGTGTCCCTCTGCTTCTTGTAGAGTTTGTCAGGCCCAAAGAGGCCTTTTATGTCCTAATGTAATATTTCTAGGCATGTCAATTGGAGAAACTAGATTGGCTGGAACAACTGGATCAACTAGGACAACTAGATCAACTGGAATAATGTGTGTCTCCCTCTGAACTGTTGAAGGGTGAGAAGGCATTTTCTCACTATCAATTTCCATCTGAGATTCTTTGGATCTTTGGAAGGCTATCTCTTCTTCAAAAATAACATCTCTGCTTATTTCAATCTATCTCTGATCAAGAAAGTAGATCCGATATGCCTTCAAGGATTCACTGTATCCTACAAATGTGCCCTTTCTCCCTGAAGGGCTTAGCTTGGATCTCTTCTCTTTAGGTACATGAAAATATACTGGGCACCCAAATATCCCAAAGTGTCCAATCTTAGGCTTTACTCCGATGAAGGCTTCTTCTGGGGTAATGTTCTTCAAGATCTAATGAGGAATCATGTTCTGAACATACATTGTTGTCATGCATGCTTCTTCCCATAGAGTCATAAGTATACTTTGATCATGTATCATTGCTTTGGTTTCCTCGATGATAGTTCTGTTTTTCCTCTATGCAACCCCATTTTGCTGAGGGTTGTAAGGAATTGTGAACTCCCTCTTGATCCCTTCTTCAATACAGAAATTGTTGAAATCTTTGGAGGTGTATTCTCCTCCATCATCTGATCTTAGTACCTTGATCTTTCTTCTGATCAGGTTCTCAACCTGAGCTTTGAATTCTTGAAATTTTCCAAGGACTCCATCCTTGTTCTTCGGGAAGTAAATCCAAGTTTTCCGAGAGTGATCATCTATGAAGAGTACATAGTACAAGTACCCATTCAGAGATGCAACAATCATTGGCCCACACACATATGAATGTATCTAGTACAATATTTCCTTGGATCTATTGTCACTGCTCAAGAAGGATCCTTTAACATTCTTGCCAAGAGCACAGCCTTTGCAAACACCTTTATGTTGATACTATATCTCTGGAAGACCTGTTACCATCTTCCCTAGAGCTGCGAGAGCTCTATAATGAATGTGAGCAAGTCTTCTATGCCATAGCTCACTCAAGTTGATAGTGTCATGTAGCAAGGTCTAGACTGGTCTGATGGTTAATTTGTACAAGTTGTTTTCTCAAACACCAATTATCTTGGAAAAACTTATATGTGATTCTTTGTGCCATGCAAGAACCCTTCCTTCTAAAAAGGTAACCTTGTATCCTTTGTCTTCCAAGGCAAAAATGGAGACGAGGTTCCTCTTCATTCCCGGTACATATAGTACTTCTCTTAGTTGAAGTTGCATCTCTGAATCTAGTTGGAAGGTAGAAGTTCCAACTCCTTTCACATTATATCTGGCATCATCTCCAAGGACAACATGTAGATGTGTCTCTTTCTAAACAAAATTTGTTAGGTGATCTCTAAAACCGATCATGTGCTTGGAGGCACCACTGTCAATTAAATAAGTATTATCATTGGTAGGGACCATACCTGAGAGTGATGAGATGTTGATGTCTTCATCTCCTTGAAGTCTTGGCTTTCGAGAACTGAGTTTGCTTGATCCACCAAGCTTGTCTTCCATCATGATTTTGTTCATCATAATTTTAAATTCTTCACAAACCCTTGTCAACTGGGCTAGAAAACCTAACGGCTAGGCTNCCCTTGTCAACTGGGCTAGAAAACCTAACGGCTAGGCTAGGCTAGCACTTTTAGGTTTTGTTGGACTTATGACTGCCAACAATAACCCTTTGAAAGATAGGAGAACACTGGTGAGCTAAAAATCTCCTTCAATGAGTTGTAGAAACCCTAATTCTGAAATTTTTGCAGAAATTTAACGAAACCCTAGAATTCCTAGGGCCAAAAAGTCAAAATGCTCAAAAATGCAATATGAAGCTTGTTAGAGGTGCACTGAAGGAAGCCATACACTCATATGCTCTTTTTAGTCCAAACGTCCAAGTGACAAGTGTTGAAACTCCTTAGAAAGGTAGGCCATACGAAATTTCTGGAAACCCTAGGAGGGTCGTACGATTTTGCAGAAGAGAGAGGATGACTAAATTTGCTTGTGCAATGGGTTCTTCAAGACCTATGCTCTGATACCATGTTGATTTTTCAATAAGCTAGGCTCAAGCATGAAGTTCATTCCATTTTTAGCATTTTACTTGAACCATAAACAATTTGTTGCAGCAACCAAGATCACAAGAAGAAATACCATGCACAAGTACACAAGAAGTATCCTGGGAAACCTTTCTCAACAAGGGAAGAAAACCCAGCCAATTTGCTATATTCTTCAAGAGAAAGACCTCCCACACCATAAACCTAGCACACAAAAGGGTGCTTACAAAACCCTAGAAGACTAGCACCCAAGAGAGGTGCACACTTTTCCCAAGAACAAGTACTTGCTGAAATTTCCAAACTCACACTTGTGTTATGATTCCTCAGTGGGGAATTTACCTTTATTATATTAGACTGAGCCTATCAACAGTAGTGTCTATTGGCGCAATAGAGACGACCTCAATAACTCACAATATAATTAATAATTACCATATTAATTATATTTCACTTTATGGTGGGGTCGACATGTACCCTTTACATCACAAATAGGGTTACAGGTAAGTCTGACTCTTGTACAATATAGCAAGGGATTTCATACACCCACTAGTGCTCATCCACCAGGGGCACATCCATCTATGCTAAGCCATAGGGATTTCCACATCTCTATCTCACTACTTCTCATAGAAGAACCACGTTCACTGGTGCTCTGCCACTAGAATCACGTTCACCTGTGCTTAGCCACAAGCATGTCCAACTCAACAGATCTCTTTCTCACTGCGTCTCATAGGAGAATCATCTGGAGTATCACATCATCTTAACTCTCTGCACAGAGGAGGCCAATACAACGTGTCATCTTGTCTCAGAGAGAACAATACACCCAACTCATGGGCTTCCCCATACAGAGGCACACAACATTCCATCTTTGTCTCAGAGAGGAACCACACACCCAGGTCATGGGCTTCCATACACAAGGGCATAGAACATTCCATCTCTGTCTCAGAGAGGAACCACACACCCAGCTCATGGGCTTCACCACCTCACACAGGGGCACAACGTTCCATCTCTGTCTCAGAGAGGAACCACAGACCCTTCTCATGGGCACACCTAACTCATGGGCTCTCTCTTAGGTCGACTCACTTAGTCTGTGTCCTGGAGGATGTCTCACGCAGCTGTAATCATCAACACCTTTTTCTTCACAAATAAAACTGGGGCACCCCAAGGTGACACACTTGGGCGTATATACCCCTTCTTCAGAAGCTCTTCAAGTTGCATTTGCAATTCCTTCAATTCTGATGTACTCATCCTTTAAGGGGTCTTGGATACTAGAGTTGCTCCAGGCATCAAATTTATAGAGAAATCAATGTCTCTTTTAGAGGGTAATCTTGGTATTTCCTTAAACACATCTTCAAACTCTTTTAGGACTGAATAATCTTCAATATTTGACACCTTATCTTTAGGTGTCTCTTCCATATGTGTTGCAAATATTTGACACCCTTTTCTGTAACATTTCTTCAGCTATAATGCTGAAATTTATCTGATAGTTACTACCCTAGGAATTCCCTGCACTGTCCTTAGGGTCCCTTTCTCATCCAATCAAGTAAATGCCTTGTTATGACAGTCTAGGATAACATGATGTTGGTCCAACCAACCCATCCCAGTTAGACAATCATAGGAACCTAAAGGCAAGATGTTCAAATCTACCCAGGTGCTCAGTCCATTCATGTCCATAAGACATGACTTAACCATCTCATTAACTTTTCTTTTGGCTCCGGTAGCTAGCTACACCAACCAAGATTTTCCATTCTTGCTTCTTGGAAAATGCAAACTTTCCACCATCTTAGGATCTATATAACTATGACTAGCACCTAAATCAATTAAAATAGTAATGGTTTGGTTGTTGATCATACCTTCCACTTCAATCATATGTGATTGATACTCTGCTTGCTTGTCGTCCAGGGCTGCATAGATCCTTGATACATTTCTACCCATGTCTTCCACTGTTTCTTCTTGTTGTACATTGTGAACAATCCTCACTTTTTCACCTCTATGAGGGCAATTGCTCCCCTCTAGTGGAAGGGGTTTTTCTTTTAACAAGATTCCTCTTATCATGATTGAATCTAACGTGCCCAAATCTAACATTATGATCCATTAGCACAATTTGATTTGGTCACTCTTAGGCTAAGTTGTTGGGAGTGGGGTATCTATTCCACCAAAGTCGTCAAGACTTTCCCCTAACCCCAACCACTATTGCGTCTGGACTCTGTAGCTGGGATATAAATGTTTAGAAAGATATTGATTCTCTTGAAGTTGGAGCCAAAGCATACAATCTCCCTCTCTTCCCTTTCATAGAGAAGGGGAGTGAGCATGGCCTTATAAATTGCCCAAAAAACGTATGATTATATCATTCATTCTATTTTGTCCGTTCTTGAAATATAAAATGCATTTGTTCCAACTTCAAAATTAAAAATTAAAAAAACTGGAAGGCACTTCATTATTTCCATAAATAAAGCTTAATATGATTTCAAAAGATAAAGTAGTTCGTTGTGCTTTAAAGCAATATCTAGTTAGAAAATCCGATATTACGATAAACCAACAACACCCATATTTTTTTATAGCAGAAATTGCATAGGAAAGAAATCTATACTTACAAAGAAAAAGTTAAAACACGAAATATTTTCAACATATGGAACTAATACTAACCTTGTGAGAGTCATTGTTCTCTCCTTCCAAAATCCTTTCAATAACAACTTTGTAGGAGTCTTCTTGGATAAATTTCCAACCCAACTCGTCGCCATATACCTACTCATTACATCCAAGCACAAATTTAGTAGTCCTTTAAAATAAACCCACACCCCAAAATCCCAAAGTCCATAAAACAATTACTTCAAGAAGATGTTGAATGGTACTTAGGATGAACTTCTTGTCGAAGCCCAAGGGAAGAAGAGCCCTAAGTGCCTCCTTGAAACGTCTTTCATTCTCATGTTCTCCAATGTGCATGTGAAGATGAATATGAATGCATATTGTAAGGAAGTTGAGTTTATGTTTTCTGGGGAGTGCATTAGATGGTTTAATTTTAACATAAGAATATAGTCCCTTCCAAAGAAGACCAATCCAGTAGAGACAACAACCATTCGAGACATTTCACCTATTGAATCTCTATCTTAAAGAAGTGGAATAACAACTTTCAGAACAAGGCAAAAACCTACCAACCTTGAGAATGTGATCACTAGGTAAATAGTGTATCGAAGCTATTCCTATAGCACTCACCCTTTGGGAATTTCAATCTAGGGAGCTATCATTAGCATTGGATGGCCAAAAACACTCTCCTTTCACCCGATCCTTTTTTGGATCTTTAGCTTGCTTGAGACACCTCCCTATTTCACAAAGGGAAAAAAACAATCTGATCCAACCCACATTTCTTCTCCTTCCAACGTTTAGTATACCTACCTTGGAAATTACGACATTTGAGACTCATATCAACAATAATAAGCAAAGATAATGTGACGTACATTGCTATATAATCACAGAATATCATGGACTATGACATTGTGAGTGATCACGAATTGGGAACAAATGCACCTATAAACTCGAATTACAAGAATGATAAAGGGAAAAATAGCTCCCAAAACCTCCATTCATTCCTGGGTGAATGAAGGCTTCAATTCGAAGTTCAGATGGCAAAAATGGTATTTCTTTTCCCTCCCTCATAAATATAGTGGGGCCAACTATTTTCTGGATAATTGTTTTTTATAAATGGTGGGTTAACAATAGTAAACTCCTTCTATACAAATAATTCATCCATTGAAAATTCCAAACCCCTAAAATTTTCTTTTCCTTGGTTAGTAGAAGGCAATGTTACGAAGAGATTTTATTTTATTTTTTGAAAGCCAATCAATGAATAAAATAAAATAAATCTTAAGATTATTAAGTCAAAAATTAAAATGATTGTTAAGTCAAATTAAAATCAATATAAATGTTTAACATGTTTAACTGTTTGCAACTATAAAAGTATATTTATGTCATAGAAGTCAATTGGGTTTAGCTCGAGTGGTTGGGAGGAATGATTGTTATCCTCCCCATCTAGGTTCAATTCCCCCAAGTGACATGTTGAACTCTTAACGAGTCATAGAAATAATTCCAAGACAAAGATGGATTTTTGTTTTTTGAAGGCCAAAGGACAAGCATAAATGGTATAATGGAGCTTATATATGCTATGGAGTTGAGAATGCATCATAAACAAAATAGAAACTACATACATAAAATGAGAATTTTATTAATGATGGAGTCATCAAATACATTGACATCAATCCTCTTTTATTTGGCTAGTAGGGAGTGGCGTAAGTTAACCACCTTTGCTTGATCTATTAACCTAATGCCTATTGTAATTAAATATCAAGGTCACTTATGTAAGGCGGCTTTATTACATTTCATAACATTAAGAATAATGAAGCGTTATACTCCAACAACCCTATTAAAAGTTGAGCACATTTGCATTTCTATGTGCATTTGAATACTTTGGAGTCCGTTGGTACAATCATGAAAAATGTTGGTACAATGAACCTCGTTTCTACCATCTTAACGCTACAATTTCTAACTAACAAAAAAGAAAAAAAATTGTTAAGCAACTTCTCTCCTCTTTAGATCTGAAATCTTACAGGTACTCCATCATGTTGTCTCATCACCCTCATAAGGGTAGAATTCCCGAATTTTCAAATCTTCTAAATTCTTAAGATTCTAAATTCCTCAAATTTCCATACTCCCAAATTATCCTAAATTCTCGAGTTCCCAAATTCCTCAAACTCCCAGACTCTCAAATTGTTAAACTCTCAAATTACCGAATTATTTGGACAAAAAACCATATTGAATTAAACCTTCTTTGACTCCTTCCTGTATCAAAGATTCGACTATTCAAAACAAGTAATGCCCCTCTATTCCATTGTCACATATCTCAACTTCATATTCAAGCTCGGATGATTCTTCCATTATGAAATTTTCCATTGTCGAGGCTATATTAAGTTTTCCTTTGTCTTTGACCTTCCCTTCAATGGCTCAAAGTTTACAATTCCATGTTGTATGACCTATTTTTCTGCAATAATAACACTCAAGTCCTTCTTTGACAATTTGTTTCCCTATTTTTATGCTCATTCGATTTTTAGTAAGCAATGCATTCTCTGGATGGAGAACACTTTCTGAATCTCTTTCTTGTATCCCTTCATTTGACCTTTCATTTATTCTTTTATCTTCAAACAAGGAGATGATATTATATCATCTAAATATTGTGAAGGCAACTAACTTAATGTAAAAATTTCATTGTTGTAAGTTGAAGGTAAACCATTTAATAATATAGCTTTTATATCTTCTTCTTCTACTTTTGCATCAACTTCAACGCATTGTTTTATAAGCAACATCAACTCATTATGGTTGGATATATTGGTTTTTTAAATCTAAAGAGTTGTAATTAATAAAAGAAATTGCATTTGCTTCTTTTGCACCAAACAACTTTTGTAATTCCTCCTATATTTCTTTACAAGATTTGTCTAGATCGACACGAGGTAATTCTGAATTTCTGAAAGCATTGTCTCTCTGTCAAGGGTATATCTCTATTGTTTGCTTTAATACTTCTACTCTTTATCACGAATATACTTGGGTTAGGTCACATGATTTGATACAAACCTCAATGATTTGATATAGAATGGTGGATATACTAGGATTAGATCACACAATCTGATACAGACCTCAACGATTTGATATAGAAATGGTGGTCTTGGTAAATTTAACTCGTGGCTGTCTTCTGTTTACGACTTGAATTCAACAATGCGTGGTTGTCTCTCTCGAGCTAGAACACAGCTCCCTTCGACTGATACAGTCAACATACAACTAATTAGAATAGTGGTTCCCTTCAACTAATACACCCAACAAACAACAGCTTTTTGACACAGTGCGACAACTTTATCTCTTATGTCATTAAACCTTTGACCACAACTTTCCTAAAATACAATGTAGTTGTTTTTGTCATTAACAATTGATAAATGACTTTATCATTTTTTATTAAACTTTTTTTGAAATTCTTCCCTGGCTGCTCGGATCTAGGGCGGGCTGCGATATCTCCAGGCCATGCTTTCTCACGATTTTAATATATTCCTCTGCATCGAAATGATCAACACCCAGATCTTCATCCCATATAAAAACATATTCATATGAAGCCACCACGTCCGGATGGAGAAACCTCTTAGCAAACCACCACTTTGTTTGTTTCCTCACGCTCACATGAATAGCTCGCCGGGACCATTCGAATTCAATGTCCCAATCGCTGCTCTTCCCGTCGTAGTGGAATAAGACAATCGTGAAATTTTCTGAAAACTTGGAAACACATTTGTTCACATTATCTTTTTGCCTAACTCCCACTGCAAATACCACCAAATACTTTTTCACCTTCCATGAAGGCATTAGATTTTGCCCCGGATCGCCCCACAGTCTTCTAAGATTCAAATCAGTCTCGGCCCTAACGATTCCTGGAGGCAATGTCTCGGCTCCTCGAGGATTTGTGGGTACATAAATGATCTTGTGTTGCCCATTAAAAGAACCCTTGTTATACATCTTTGATATACCAAGATTTGAGATTGAGATCATAGGGTTTCCAGGGGAGGAAACGCCAATGTAGAATCCTATGAATGTTCCCAAAAGTGCTGTGACGATGAGGCTCGGCTTCAATCTGCCACTAATTGGATCTTTCGGAGCTGAGGGAATCCGAGAAGTACCCGCCATTGGTAGAAATCGCTGGGTGTTTCAATAAGCCTGACCGAATCTTACTTCAGTGGCATGCCATGCCATAAATTGGTCATTGTGCTTTCCTCTGTAATGTATGATACAGGGTTGGGTTCTATACGTAATATCTAGACTTAACGAACTATAGGGAGAGGGATCGACCTTCGCTTGTACAGACAGATAGGTCGTTCCATGCGCAGTGAGCCACAGCAAGAATAACAACATGAAATGAATATATTTACTTCCCTAAAAACCTGGGCTGATGGAGACAAATGGAATGAATTGCACAGAGAAGAAAATGTAGGTCGTTCCAGGTGCCCACAGCGAATCAAATCGATACAACGCTCATCTTGTTGATGGAGTAAATCATAATTACCATATTAGGCCGGATCGGTGAAATTAAGTCGAAAATTCGTCAATCCATTCGATTCGGCCGAATTGTTGGTCAAATTCGATTTGTCTTCACGACATATCTAGGGTCAACAACTTTAGGGTTTATGACGAGCGCGATGAGGGTCAACAACTTTAGGGTTTATGACGAGGGTCTGAGCAGTGGATCGGCCGCGGTAAGGTCTGGTGACAGCGACACCCAGCGATCAAATGATTCTGGCGGTGATTCCGGCCAAGTATTTGTGCCCTTGATTCCGATCTATATGATGGATTGTGCAGATGGGCTGTGGCTATCCACCATGTGGATTGCAGCAGCATCCCAATCATTGGGCTGCTGCATGGTGGATAGCCCATCTGTGGATTGCAGCAGCCTTCCAATTATTGGGCTGTTGTATGGTGGATAGCCACAGCCTTGTGCAGATGCTTTGCTTTGTGTAGATGCTTTGCTTTTAATAAATATTAGTAAATTTTGTTGAAGAATTTTACCATTGCTTAAATATTAATAAATTTTGTCAAAGTATATTGAAGAATTTTACCATTGCTTAAATATTAGTAAATTTTGTCAAAGTATATTGAAGAATTTTGCCATCGATTTAGACAAAGTCTATTGACGAATTTTGCCCTAGAATTTTTTTATCATATCGATTTCGAATTTTGGTAACTATGGAGTAAATGGCAAAGATACCGTGAATTTAGTAACTATGACGAATTTTCCATCGATTTCGGCAAAGCAGATTGACGAATTTTGCCATCGATTTCGTATCATATCGATTTCTAATTTGAATTTTGCCCTCGATTTGGGCAAAGTATATTAACCAATTTTGCCCTCGAAACTTTTTTCGTGTCATAACAATCAGATTAACAAGTGCGATATTGTTGAACACGCTTACAAATTTAAATATCTTATTTGTTTTTATCAAATCAAAATTCTTGTCAGCATATTATTATTCCTCTTGTATCATTTGAAAAGCAATGAAAATAAGTCTTAATTATTCTCCTAATTATTCTTTCTCTCCCTAACTTCATAATTGCTCTTTTAACTCTAGTTTTACCTTCGTCTTTCTCTCATTATACTCTTTTATTATTTTTATTCTCTTTTTTTCACTCAACCTACTCATATTCATTATTATTTGATTTTCATCACCTCTTCTAAAGCTTTTTATTCCGAATTCTCTTTAATTTGTATTTCTTAATTTATTTTTTTTCATATTAATTTCACTTTCTTTTTTTATTCAACTTATTTTAATTTTAGTTTCAATTCTAAATTTAATTTTTATTTTCAATTTCAATTTCCAAGCTTTTTTTTTTGAAAATATATTAAAAAATACTTGAATTAGGGCCAAAAAAGTACAAATATCTCTTTGAGCATCACGAGTACATTCATCATAACATAATTTTCAATAGAGAAAAGGTGCTTGGCATTCTTATGCCATTATTCTCCTTGTAGCTATACCAGTCCCAGTAGACTCCTAAAAAACATACTATTGTAAAATGCGTTACTTAACTTATCAAAATTAAACTTATAAGAAGACACCTTGTCATGGAGGAAAAACTATTTCATGTGCCTCACCATTCAATTCCACTTGTGCACTTCTCGATTGGCTTGTGTGTCGACTTTGGAGTTGTAACTTCTGAGGACATGAAACATATCCACTTGTTCAAATTGTTCTAAGAGATTGAGGATACGTCGTCGAATAGAGGAAGAGCCTTCATTTGGCATTGATCGTTGCTTATAAACTTGAGAAATTACAATCTAGGAGTCACCACAAATTGGTAATCTTGTATAATTCAGAGAGCGAACCAAACACAGTCCCATCCATACTACCCAATACTCTGCTTGGTTATTCGTCGCTTTCCCCAAGCCCCAGGAAAAAGATGTTTCCCTTTGGCTCTTGGGATGAAGAAAAACCCATCCTGCTCCTGCAACCTCGAGGTTTCCTTTTGAAGCTTTGTCGAAGAAGAGAACAAATCCTTCTCTTGCTTTGAGCCACACTTCAAAATTATGACGGTCCATATTGATTCTGATCTCAACAGATTGAGAGGGTTTGATTATGAAGTTGTCAACACGATTGGAAGGCTTGATAGCTTTGACCCACATACTTTCTTGTTTGGTGAGTCCTACAAATTCTTGAGCTTTAATTCCTAGAGCTGTAGAAAATTTTGAAAGCAAAGAATGGGCTCACATAGCTACTTTCCCAGAATTTGTTTTTTCATCATTAAAAATGATATTATTTCGAGCCAACCAAATCCCACAGCACAAAAACTTTGGCAAGGCTATCCACACTTGAGAAACTATAGAGTGTGAGCATAACTAACTTGGATATTTTTTCTTCCATTGCACAAACATATCGATCCAGGAGCAAGGCAAATCAACGACAAGCCCAACTTCACTAAAGATGTGCATCCATACCTACTTTGAAAATTGGCATTCTCTAAAAAGATGAGCTTGAGTTTCTTCATCTTGATGACACAAGACGCACCATAAAGGTCATTGTATATATGTTTTCCTGAGGTTTTCAGCTGTTAGCAATTTATCATGAGCCAAAACCCAAAAAAAACATTTACCTTTGGAAGATCGTCGTGATTCCAAATCATTTTCCACGGATTCAAGGTTTTGCGAGGTGTTGCATTGAGGAGAACTCGATATCCTTCTTTGACCGGATATCCTGCTGCTTCATTGGGGGTCCAAACTTTGTTTTCCTTGAGGCTTTTGTTAACTGGAGCTTTCCCTTTAAGGAGGCACTGCAACTCCTCCCATGAACCAACGAGAGGAGCAGGAAGAGCATCAACTTTCCATCCATGCCATTGCACTGATAGGTCCCAAGAGGTAATGTCAAATAATCTCACATATCCCTTTTCTTCCATCCAAATCCTTAGATCCCGCAGACTCTCTATCTAACCTAAAGGGGTACCTCCCACCAAATTGTCCTTCCAAAGTGGAATTCTTTGTCCATTTCTTGGCTTCCAACCAAGATGATCTAAGACAACATGGGCAACTTCTTTACACAATATCCATACTTTTGAACCAACTCTATCCTAGTTAATATCTTCAGCTCTACGTGCCTTGGATCGCCTGAAATATTTCCAAAGGAAATCTTGTTTCCACCACTCGGTCAAATCTGAGAGTAATCGCCAGACTATTTTTTCTCCAAGTGCAATGTTCATCAGCCTTGGATCTTTTATGGCTAGGCCCATTGTTTCCTTTGGTAATATTATAGTACCCTAGTTAATTAAGTGAAATATTTTCTCATTATGTCTTCCACCTTGCCAAAGAAATTTGTGAATCTTTCTACTTATTTGATTCATGACACTTGTTGGTGCTAACAAGCTAGCACATAAGTAAATGGGCAGAGAGGATAGTACTAACTTAATTAAAACAATGTGCCCCACTAGATTGAGCCAATGCACCCCCAAGCCTGAATTTTCTTTTTGAACTTTTGCAGGACCGAATCCCACTCTGCAAGCTTGTTGGATCCTAGGGAGATAGGCATTCCCAAGTATTTGAAGGAGCTCTAGGAGATCGAGTACAGAAATTCTAAGATTGCAACAATGGCTTAAATTACTTCTTCTTAGCAGTTCCTGGAATAAATTTGGATTTTTTTCTTATTTATTCCCCCCCTGAAAGACTTAAATATAGGTCTAGCAATGACTTGAATCTTCTGGCAATAATTTTTGAAGCAAAACCCAGAAGCAGACTGTCATTTACAAATTGGGAATGATTGATAGATTTGATAGTTCTTGTAATGGAGATACCAGTCAATCTTCCTTCAACCCTTTATTTTTCAATATTTCGACTGAGACTTTCCGCCATGATAATATACAACAGAGGGGAGAGAGGGAATCCTTGGCTTAGCCCTCGTGAGGCTTGGAACAAGGTTGCAAGTCTTCCATTTACTAGAGGGGCTATCCAAGGCGCTCCAATACAAGATTTAATCCACCTTATAAAATGTGAAGAAAGCCCAATTTTTTCAACCATTGAAAATAGAAATGAATGCGTTACTTGGTCAAATGCATTAGCCATGTCCAATTTGATCACGAGCCCTCGATCAACGCTTTCACTACCTGAATGTAGAGATTCTTGCACTAAGATGATATTGTCCAATATTTGTCTCTTCTAAAGGAATCCTCCTTGATTCTCTGAGATGAATATGGGAAGGAGATTTTTTTATCCTAATACCAATAATTTTGGTGAGAATCTTGTACATGGAGTTGCACAAAGAGATTGACATGAATTTGTAAAAATATGGGGGCTTTGTCTCTTTGGGGATAAAAGATAGGAAGGAGGAATTTATTCCACCTCCTATTTTGTCTTTAAACTTGGTCGAATTGAGCATTAATCATAGGTCTCTTTTTAGTAAGTACCAAAAAGCTTGGAAAAATTGTATGGAGAATCCATCCGGTCCTCAAGATTTGTCTGGTCTCGAAGACCAGATAACTTCTATAACTTCCTTTTCCTGAATGGGGGCCATTAAGGTCTGATTTTCCAAATCTGTAACTACCTCTCAGATTGGGGATAAGAATCTTTCAACCTATACATGATCAAGATCTGCACTTTCAGTGTAAATATTCTTGAAGTGTTTATACGCTTATGTTTTTAATTCTTGAACCGAGGAGATCTAAGTCCCATTGGAAGAGTTTAGGGATTTTACTCCATTTCACAACTCACGAGCCTTAGCTTGCTTATTAAAGAAGCTAGTGTTAAGAACCAAATATCAAAATAGCATAAAAAAACCTCAGAACAAGTACTCAACACCTTGAAAAAGAAAGAATTTCAGATAATAAGCCTCTTCGAGGCGGATGTTGGCAAATATTGAACAAGCAACGAATGTGTGTTGATGATTGTTGTCTT